>CM060634.1:585000-595000 GCA_030578275.1 Meda fulgida | reverse complement strand
TTGAGCAATCAGTGTACTGGATATTGTACGTGAGTGTTCAGTTGCAAGTTCTTCCACTTTTTGTGAAAGGACATCGTTCTAGTGACTTACGGTGTCTTTAATGCACTAAGTTACAAACGCTGTTGTAGAGCGTTTTTCTATAGTTTTGTGAAAGCAGTGTTGTAAAACTCTGTATAAATGCAAGGCTGGAGTAGCCTAGCGGATAAAGGTCTGGGCTGGTGGATGAAAGGATGTGGTTTGTCTGAAGAATCGTTGAACTGTCATCATTGTGCTTTTGAATAAGACATTTTGTCCCAGGTTACTCTATGGGGAATGTCACTACTAGTATGCAGTAAATTGTCTTGGGGAAAGTAGTTTGTTAGGGATTGGTAAAAGCATGCAAAAGTGGACGAGTTCCATCGTTCATACATTTTACTCTTAATTTTATGGATATTTGATTACGCCGTAATGCTTTAAAGTTTTAGGAGGCTTGCATCAGAATCACATACTTCCCTACTGTATAGTAGGCGAAAGGCACTCAATGACAAAAGAAGTATGTCTGAATCTACAGTACTCATAAAAGCGTAGGCAAGAAGTCCCTGGATGACTTCTGAAGTGTGCTTACGATGTACACTTTACTATCTCATGAGGCCATGGGAGAGGATTTATGAACGACACGCTGTAGGTCACATGATGATCACAATATGGCGAATGCAGTACTTTCAGATTACATTCATGCTACACACATTTGTACTATATAGAACATGCTTTTTTTTAGTGAATGTGAAGTAATCAATGCAAAATAAGTCCCTACTACTTAAGACAGCATGCGATTTCGGACGCAGCCTAATTGTAGTGTCATTCTTAAAAAATGGTGATTTACAAAATGTGCAAAGTTTTGAATGTTTACCAAAAAAATTATTTCGCTTTTTTGCGCAGTATTTAGACTTTACACTAATGCTTTGCCTAGGCAAATAAAATGAGTAAAAAAAAAACTGTAAATGTCATAGGCCTATTCTATTACATTGTGACAGCATTTTTCAGACAGCTGGAAAGAAAAGAAAAAACAACGTTCAAAACTATTCAGATTTAAACCACTTCATATTATTATAGATTGGATTGTACAGTGATGCCTTTTTTTTAATTCAAGGACCTTTTTATTGTTAAATCATCTTATTAAATACTCACCGTATTTTGAGAATGACTGAATGTTAAACAACCGTTGTGATAAAGCTTGATTTTAAAGCGTGATAAAGCTTTATAGTCTGTTGAAGTTTATGATTCTAATAGCATTTGCCCCATAAATATTTCAAAATGCATATGATCTTAATTACATGTATGGCGCATTCAGGCATCACAAAGACTCATCAAGCAGCATTGTGGGTTTAATGTCTATCTGTTTTTCACCTGAAGGTTATCATGAGGTGCACTTGCTTGAGTGATCCTGTGTAATCACAGTCTCCCCAGATGAAGCAGTCACAGAATGTACTGAGTCAGAGCTGATGGTGGATGAAGGCTGAAATAAAAAATGCATTCGATAACCCAACAAAGAAACCATATCGAGACCGTCCAATGACAGGCACTTTAAAACGCTGCATTAATGCAAAAGAGATGTTGATTTTTTTAAGGGTAAAGTCAAACATTTCAGTTAGTGCTGCTCCCTAGCTTTTCCCCATTCCTTTAGTGTCTGCAGTGTGTTTCTCACTGTAAACGCTTGTTTGGCTCTTTGTGTTCCTCCTCCTCCTCCCTGTAATCATAATCTCAGGCTTTGTCTGTCTTCTCTTCTCTCGCTCCCCCGTTCCTCGTCGCAGATGCACCTCGAGCTCTAATTCTCATTTTCCCCATCTTAGCAATGTCTCGACTTCCCTTTCAACTTCTCCCGACAGCATCCTGTGTCTTAATTAAAATGAGGCCCTCAAAAAAAGAGAGAAACTAATGAAAGAAGAAGCTGTTAATTACACAACAAGGTCACAAGCCTTTTACCTTCACAGCTTAATTGTGGCCTTGATTGTGTTTCTGCCTCATTTTTTATGCAAACGCCAGACTGACAAACTCAGCTAATTCGTGCACTTCTGGAGGGTCACACGTTTGTGTGTGTGCAGAGCTAGTGAGTTTGTGTGATAAACGCTGATGGCGTTCACATGCGCATTAAGAGCTGATTCTATAGTTATGTGCATTTGAATATATGTGCGCAGGTTTGTAATTCCCTACAAATCATGCCTAAACAAACTACTTGTCTTGCCTATAAATTTTGATACAGAATTTTATTTTATCACTTCGGGGTAGGTATGCAGGGTTTGTCGTCTTCTAGGCATTATGTATGCTGACGCTTTGCTTTTTCCCTAGAAGCCTATTCAAGATCCTTCAGGCTGACCGTTAATTACCCTTCATGACCTCCTGCCCTGCACATCCATTCATCTTCAGCTGAGCCTCTCACTTCTCAACGAGGGTCACCCTGACCTTTAAAACCCTTACTGACACACCAGTGTCCACCTACCCTAGCCATCGATCCTGTCATGTCTTCCCAACCATTTACTCCCTTCGATTACCAAAGGTGGACCACCCTTTTTTTTTGTGGCCAATTACATTAACGACTCTTAGGCACTAAGGTCAGAGGTGCTACAGTTTTGGATCTTTTTATAACTATGTATCTTGGCCTGATCAATACCTTCACCCTCAATCCCTTCCTTTTTTTAATCCTTCCCCCCTTTTCCCCTTCGGTAGAGTAAGGTCAGAGGCACTACAGTTTTGATTAGAGGTCACTGGATATTTTATAAACATGATCTTCCATGTAATTGACATGGTCTGAACCAGGGCTGCTCCTGGAAGACCAATGTCCTGCAGAGTGTAGTTCCAACACTTCCCTACTCTTTAGCCTGGAATAGTTCTGTGTGTTTAATTAGAATTGAATCTAAACCTATAGACTAAACACGTAATATAGATCTGCGCGCCTTCACCGCTTTCACAGATTCAATTTTCAAAACTTGCACCTCGGAACCTGTTTCATTCAAGTTTGCATTCTCGAGCGCCAAACACTTGGTGTTTGCTTTTATCGTTATCGTGCGAATGAACGGCCAGAACACATTCTGTTTTCAGTTAAAACGGTGTCGTGTTAGTGGCCCCTAAGTTAATAACTAAGTATCTTTGCAACGAGTGAAGTGAATCAATCAAAAACTTACTTTAGCTGGACAATAACTTTATTCTAGATCTGCTGTAAAGCCAAAAAACTCTGTTACTGTAATCTCCTGTTATCACTGTAAAGCTGCTTTGAAAGACTCTATATTGTTAAATATAGTCAGAGGTGCTACCATCACTTGATTTTTCTCATAAAGGTGAACTTTATTGTTCAAACCATGAGTTTAGGCTTGGTCCATAAGAATCCCTTTCCTTTCCTCTGCTTTCTTTCCCCCTTTTTCCTTTTCTCCCCTTTTCTATCTTTACCCATTTTTCCTCTTCCCATTCCTTGCTTTGATTTATTCTGCACTGCATAATCATGCTGTTACTTGGAAGAAATGTCTGTTATCGTTCCACACCTCTGCGCCATTGATGATGGAAAATGTGACCAGCCTCCAGACATTCATTTGTCTTCAGAAAAATGGAAATCAATCAACAAACACGCCTCTAATCTTTTGTATTGTAATTAAATTGTTGGGTCTTGCTGCTGACTAACCTGTTAAGATGGAAACATTTCTATACTTCACAGCAATTTGTAATGTAAGAAATTCAGATTCTCGATTGGTAGCGTCTGCAAAACTTTGAGGAATGACTTCTTTTCCACTTTGCTTTATCACTTAATGTTCAAGCTGAGCCTCACGGCCTGAAAGCGAAAGGGGAGAATGAAAAAAGAGGTATCCATTACCTGAGCTAACAATAAAGAGAGGTGTTTGTTTGAGGCTACAAATGTGCCCAACCTATCGTGCTTAGATATTTCTGAGAGATGTTGCAAATTTTCCTGCATCTCATTCGCAACCTCGCTCTCATTTTACAAACCCAGCACCCTCATCAGTCGGACACCCTTCAGTGATTCAGAAACGAGCTTTTACTTATTTTTTCTTTTCCATCTCTCTCAATTCCTTAAGTGCCGCACCTGAAATTGCTTTGACATTCAGATGCAAACATACCCATTGACACCCGCCTGATGGGTTTGGAATGCAAATGGACAGGACTCTCTCTCCTTCCTCTCTGCTTTCCTATCTCATCCCTCTCTCCCAGCCTAATGAGGGAAAGCTGATAGCTTGCTTTCTCAGATCAGGCAGACGTGGATATAGGCGTGTTGAGATTGGGGTTTGAGGGGACAGGGGTAATGTCACTGAAAGCCTACAGGAAATCAATTTCACCAGTGCCGTCTCCCCACTGTGAAACGCTACCCTGCTGTTCGCAAGAGCAAAAGCGATGCCGACAACACGGTTCTGTTTCACTAAAATAGGAACACCTCAACACATTAGTACGCTTATTTAATGTTGCATTGGTACACATCATTTTCTTTCCTTGCCTCTTTTCCCTCTTCCTTCCTTCAGCATTTCTTTCCTCCCCTCCTTTGCCTAAACTTTCTTCTGTCTTTCCTTCCTTTCTTTTGTCTGTCTCTCTTTCTATCTTCCTTTAGGCCTTTTTGATTTTCCTACCTGTCTGCTTTCCTTCCTTCTTTCACTTTTTTACCTTCCCCACTTTTTCCTTTCTTTCCAACTTTACCTCTTCTTTTCCATTTCCCCCCTCTTCCTTCCATCTTTCCTTCCTTTTCTTCCATTGATTTTCCCCTTCCTACTTTTGTTACATCTGTCCTTCCCAGCTTCCTTGCACCACTCTTTCCTTGTTTCCTGCTGTCTGTGTTCCTTCCCTCCCACTTTCTCTTCTTTTCCCCTGTTCATTACCTTCGTTCATTACCTCCAATTTTCTTACCACTCACTTTTCCTTTTCTTCCTTCCTGTCCCTTCTTCTTTCCATCTTTTCTTTTCATCCATCAATCTCTTTCCTTCCTACATTCGTTACATCTGTCTTTCATTCTTTCCTTCCTTCCTTCCTCCTTCCTTCAGTTTCTCCTCTTTCCTTGTTTTCCACTTCCTTTGTTCCTTCCCTCTCATTTTCTCTTCTTTTTCCTTGTTTTATTTTTCTTCCATCTTTCTTTCCATCTGTAATTTTCATTTCCTTTATTTCTTCTGTCCATCCTTCTCAATTTACCTTTCTTATCCACCCTTTTCCCTATTCATATCACTATGACAAATCTCTCACACACTTTATATAGTTCTACCCCTGTATAACCAGGTTCCCCAGGACCTTCTGTGAGAAATTACACATGAAGTGGTCTATGATCTGTAAACGCAATGACCTGAATTTCCTTAGTTCTGGTGACAGGAGATCATTGTGCACACATGTAGCGATGCCTGGCTCCTCTCGGATCTGCTCAGCATTGTGCCTCTCCATCAGGGGCTCGAGCTCAGGCTCAGCTCTGGACATTTACAAATCTCCTCCATACTCGGCTAAATGGAAACCATCCATCAGAGTTGACAGAAAGCAAACAAAGCCCCAACATTAGCTGGTTGGACGCTTTTGATGATGTCATCCTCCTCTCTAGGCCTCTGGAGGTGGGTGACCTAATGTGTTTCATTGGGAAGGAAGGAAGAACACAGTGCAAGATCTGTTGATGACGTAAGCGTGCAAACCAAAAAGGGTTGACAGAACTCTAATGCAAGAAAAGTGTGAAAGTACAAAAAGTCCAAGACTGTGAGCAAGGGTGATCATTGATTTGAGCCATAGCAGATATGTGTGTTAATAAGAGAAGTACATTGATGAGGATCAATCAGTGGGGGTGAGTGGGAGGCTGAGATTCAAGCCCCACGAGGCAGAGTTCGGATTATTCTTGTCCTGATTAGGATTAAGGCCGAGCAGCATAATGTCCTCTAATTCTGACTCTAGTCCGTGGTTTTTCTATTGTTCTATTGGTAGTGATAAGCAGCATTGAATTTGAGAGTCTGAGAAGAGGGATTTGGGGGGAGAGATTGAGAAAATGGGAAAGAGTGAAAGAGACTGAGAAAGAGGATAAGACTAGGATCAAAAGAAAAAAGGAAGAGTGAAGGAAAATGGTGAGGTGTGTTAAGAGGATCAGAGATATCAGAATGAATGTGATGGACACGCAGAGAAAGAGTCTGCCATGACACCGTAAGATCTTCTCCTTTGTCTCTCTCCAAATCCCTCTGAAAGGGACTCTATGTCCAGTTTAAGCGATTTATGGTTGTCATGTAAGCCATAACTGGGGAAAATGTGAGTGGTTTTACCTGCACAAATCTTGCTCACAGGGAGCTAGGATGTTGTTATGTGATTCAAATTTACACTGGAAGGGTGTTTTATGTGGGTGGTTAGACCTCACACCCAAATCTCTATGAATTTCTGTTCCCAATTATATTTTAATTTTGCTGCTGTTACCAGACCACTGAAGGTGATTGTTTGTGACATTTGAGATTTGAAAAAAAAAAGAAGCTTTTGTGGCTCTGAATAATGCAGAGGCCATATCAATGTCACTATAATCACTGTTACAGAATGCTCAGTTTTTATGGGAAAACCATGTGGGTCACCCGTAACCTGGACGGTGACTATAGCTCATTTAAACCCAATGGTCTAAACTGTCACAGGAGCATGAAGAGCATATGATAGGCAGGACCTTTAAAATAGACCTTTCACTCCTTCATTTATGTGGATTTATTCCATTCACAAGGGATTCTTTCATAAATTGGAATTAGCAGCATTGAGGCAGTGATCTGAATATGATGACATGAATTATTGATTCCCTGACAGCTGCTTGCAAATCTAGCCTGACATTTGGAAAGAAGACGGCATGGAATTATAGCCAGAAAATAATGAAGGCCATTTGTGTCGAGACGAGAGGGAGAGCAAAGCAAACGTCTTTTCAGACTTATTAATATTCATTAATACCTCCTGTCAGAGCACCAATGAAACAATTCATTGCTCACGTTTACTGTATTACGTTCTTTATGATTTATTGATGTGTGTTTGAAGGAGCTGGGTGGTTATGAAGAGTCCCCTCAACTAAATCTGATTGCTCACACAAAACCAGATATTTGTCAGCGAGAGACAAAGACTTCCGATTTTACTTCCAGTATTGTTTTTGTTTTTCTTCTTTAACTTACACAAGCTAAAAAAATGCAACTTTTGCAATAAAATCTTTCTGCTGATATATGTTACTCTTTATGTTACAGTCGCACTACCTGTGTTGTGTTCTGTCTTGAATGGTATGCTTGTTTCTACTAGTCTCATTTGTAAGTTGTTGAAGTAAATAAGTAAGTAAATGAACAAATTTAAATGATTTGTTTGTTCTCCATTAGAGTTAAAATGATGCATAATTTCAGATTATAAAACCAGGCATAATAATAGGCAGAGAATTCCCTAAAAAATTTCTAACTTGTAGATTCTGTACCTCATACATCTGAAAATCCACCGCCTCCTTTCCCTTTAGATATTTGGCTTTAGATATTTCGAATCTTGGTTCTAGGTCGCCTGTAACCTGGCGTGAGTTTTTGCTGGATCTGCATTATAGTTCCTCATGGCAGAAAAGAGCCAATCGTCTCACTGGTTTCTGTTAATCAACCCCTGCTGATGTCACATTAGATGAATTGATCCACATTTAGCCAGCTGGACTGGTGTGGAATTAGACAATTAATTTTGAGACCCTGGGAATTTGTGTTTAATGTCAGCAGATATGGGTTGTGATCTCATTGCCTTCAGAGTGTTTGGCTTTGGCTGTTTTTGCCACAGTCCTCCCGGCAGCGGTAAAACACATTACAGTCGAGTTGTAAAGACAGCAGCGAAAACAAACACAGGTCTGATAACACACATTTTATTAGAGCTGTTTGCAGGAATTAACTTGACAGGCCATGAGCTTCGCTTTCACATTTCATACACTGAGACGTGCTTGTGTTTTGATGTGTATCTGTGTATGTGTTTTGAGTTATGTGTGCTTTTATATTCAATATTCTATTTGCCGTTTTTCCCATTGGCTATCAGATTTTGCTTGCCCCAATGGAAAACAGGAGTGCGTGTGTGTGTGTTTGTGCGTGTGTGCATCTCTATGTATCCATGTGCATATTCACTGCATGTTTTCCAGATAATTGTTTTATGACCCTGTCAGTGCATTGAGGCAGTGATGAAGGGATTGTATAATGACTCAAAATGAAATTGAATGGATGGATGTTGCTGAGTGTAAGGATTTATGAATTATACTCTTAACAGCCGCCTTGACAATGACCTTGGGCAACGAGCATGCAAGTATAGCACCTTTTATACGGATCAGCGATTTGCTGGTTAGCATAACCCAGTTAGCATGATCTGGTTAGCCCCTGCTGGTAGATGCTGTAAACACACCATCTGGTTCTAAAAGGCAGCTTTCTCCATTATATGCAGATTATTATATATTTATTTTTTGCAAGCAACAGACAAATTGTAATTATATACTTTTTCATGTTTTAAGTTTGGTCTAGTGAACTCCAGATGTTGTTTTTATCAGTGAGATGATTGAGTTACACATCCTTACACTCACTACAATGCAAGGCTTACTTTTCTTTCCTACAGCGGCCATATTGAACATTGCGTTACTTTCATTGTTGCACGAATGTCCTCTCGGTTACTTTACGAGTGTGAGCTTCCATCACTTGCTGTTCGTAAAGGCAACATATACCCCCTTAATCATGTGTAATATAAGCCTCATTAGTTAGAAAGGCTTTAGTTCCTCAAGACTCTAGTGTATTATGCTCCCAAGTGGTTATTTCATGTTGGCTAATAAGGTCTAAAGCCGTCTAACCTGTTCTGGCCTCAGGTTATAAGTGATGCCATTTTTCAGGCTTGTATTGAGTTATTCTATAAGCTCCAGGTTCTGTTGTGACGGGTCTGTGTGTTTCTCTCTCCAGCCTGTCCTCCGGGCACATATAAGATGTCTTCTCGACAGCAGGAGTGCTTCCCGTGTCCAGCGAACAGCAAGTCTGATGAAGAAGGCTCTGTGGTGTGTGTGTGTGAGGACGATCACTTCAGGACCCCGCTGGATCCTCCGTCCGCACCCTGCACTCGTAAGACCCGCCTCTGTCTGCATGACAATATAATGTCCCATAACCAGTTCCAATGACTGGTGCTCTTCTGGGAAAAAAAAAAAAAATGTAAATGTCTTTCTTCATTGTAATTCTCCATTCCTCTAGTGGAAGCGTTTGGAACTGCAGCCACACACATTTTTACTGAGAGCAAATTGTTTTTTAGATATCAGGGTCAAATTTTGATCACAACTTGTTTAGATTTATGGCTTTGATTTTTCTCACAGTTTTAGACTAAAACATGTTTTTCAAAATATTTATTACTATATAGTATTATTATAAACTGTGTTTACTTGTTTGAAATTTCCCTATCCAGTCCCATTGATTCTTGGTTTAATGTTGTTTACCTTGAGGTTTAGCAATGGCAATGACCTTCAACTTCTTGACCTTTTCATTTGTCAATTTTAATCTTAAAGTACCCCTGTATACAATCATTTTATCCCTTAAAACTCATCTTTGAACACCAAAATTACATATTTAGACGTTGACTTATGAATTTACACATGGTTTGTTTTAAAGGATATTAAAAACACCACATAGACATATAAACAACATTAAAAGCTGGATTTTCACCACTTTAAAAGCTTCACTACATTCAGCAGTATTAGACAGTAACATTACCCAGATTGGCTGATTAAAGTGATATTGTGAACAAAAACTGTTAAATATAATACAGTATATTTATATATAGGTATATATTATATTTATATATATTTCATATGCCATTTTGTCATGACCGAGCTGGGAAAGGATTCAGCGATTGATTTAACAAGGTTTACTACAACGTAAAATAATCAAAACAATACCTGAATGATGAGATGGGTTAGTCAGCAACCTCAGTTGTGTGAGTGTGGATGAGTGGTCGTGGTGTAAAGCGTTGAAATGTTAAAATAAAACAAACATGTAGCAAAACCAAAACAGGTGACTGCCGGTAG
>CM060634.1:572500-580000 GCA_030578275.1 Meda fulgida | reverse complement strand
TCTGGTGTTCACCCTGAAACAGTCGACGCTGGTGCTGGACTGGGCCGGGCCCAGTGACTCCGGGGGCCGTGGGGACCTGAGCTACAGCGTGGGCTGCCGTCGCTGTGTCGGGCCCCCGAGGGCCCCGAGGGTCCAGTGTGAGGCGTGTGGATCCAGCGTGGGCTTCGTCCCGCAGCAGAGCGGCCTGACCGAGAGAACCGTGACCCTGGTGAACCTGCTGCCCAACTCCAACTACTCCTTCAGCGTCGAGGCTCGCAACGGCGTCTCAGAGCTGCTTCCCAACAAACGCTTCTACACGCAGGTCAATGTGTCCACCAGCCTGCCAGGTACAGCATTCACACACACTTAAACACACACTTCCCTACACACTTAAAGCCAGGTACAGCATTCACACACACTTAAACACACACTTCCCTACACACTTAAAGCCAGGTACAGCATTCACACACTTTCCTACACACTTAAAGACACACTGGTCAACGTGTCCACCTGCCAGGTACAGCGTTATAAAATCGGTGATATAAAGTCAGAATTACATGCTATAAAGTCGCAATTGCGTGTTATAAAGTCAGAATTGCAAGATAAAAACTCACAATTGGGTTATAAAGTCCGAATTGTGAGTTATAAAGTCCGAATTGTGATATATAAAGTCCGAATTGTGAGATATAAAGTCAGAATTGCGTGATATAAAGTCAGAATTGCGTGATATAAAGTCAGAATTGCGTGATATAAAGTCAGAATTGCGTGATATAAAGTCAGAATTGCAAGATATAGTCAGAATTGCAAGATAAAAACTCACAATTGGGTTATAAAGTCCGAATTGTGAGATATAAAGTCCGAATTGTGAGATATAAAGTCAGAATTGCGTGATATAAAGTCAGAATTGCAAGATATAGTCAGAATTGCAAGATATAAAGTCAGAATTGCAAGATATAAAGTCAGAATTGCAAGATATAAAGTCAGAATTGCGAGATATAAAGTCAGAATTGCAAGATATAAAGTCAGAATTGCGAGATATAAAGTCAGAATTACGAGATATAAAGTCAGAATTGTGAGATATAAAGTCAGAATTGTGAGATATAAAGTCAGAATTGTGAGATATAAAGTCAGAATTGCAAGATAAAAAGTCAGATTTGCAAGATATAGTCAGAATTGCAAGATATAGTCATAAAGTCAGAATTGCGAGATATAAAGTCAGAATTGCGAGATATAAAGTCAGAATTGCGAGATATAAAGTCAGAATTGCGAGATATAAAGTCAGAATTGCGAGATATAAAGTCAGAATTGCAAGATAAAAGTCAGAATTGCAAGATATAGTCAGAATTGCAAGATATAAAGTCAGAATTGCAAGATATAGTCAGAATTGTGAGATATAAAGTCAGAATTGCAAGATATAGTCAGAATTGCGAGATATAAAGTCAGAATTGCGAGATAAAAAGTCAGAATTGCAAGATAAAAAGTCAGAATTGCAAGATAAAAAGTCAGAATTGCAAGATATAAAGTCAAAATTGCAAGTTATAAAGTCAGAATTGTGAGATATAAAGTCAGAATTGCGAGATAAAAAGTCAGAATTGCGAGTTATAAAGTCAGAATTGTGAGATATAAAGTCAGAATTGCAAGATAAAAAGTCAGAATTGCGAGTTATAAAGTCAGAATTGTGAGATATAAAGTCAGAATTGCGAGATATAAAGTCAGAATTGTGAGATATAAAGTCAGAATTGTGAGATATAAAGTCAGAATTGCGAGATATAAAGTCAGAATTGCGAGATATAAAGTCAGAATTGCGAGATATAAAGTCAGAATTGTGAGATATAAAGTCAGAATTGTGAGATATAAAGTCAGAATTGTGAGATATAAAGTCAGAATTGTGTGATATAAAGTCAGAATTGTGTGATATAAAGTCAGAATTGTGAGATATAAAGTCAGAATTGAGATATAAAGTCAGAATTGTGTGATATAAAGTCAGAATTGAGATATAAAGTCAGAATTGAGATATAAAGTCAGAATTGAGAGATATAAAGTCAGAATTGCGAGTTAAGTCAGAATTGCGAGTTAAGTCAGAATTGAGAGATATAAAGTCAGAATTGCAAGATATAAAGTCAGAATTGCGAGTTAAGCCAGAATTGTGAGATATAAAGTCAGAATTGAGAGATATAAAGTCAGAATTGAGAGATATAAAGTCAGAATTGCGAGTTAAGCCAGAATTGTGAGATATAAAGTCAGAATTGAGAGATATAAAGTCAGAATTGAGAGATATAAAGTCAGAATTGCGAGTTAAGCCAGAATTGAGAGATATAAAGTCAGAATTGATATAAAGTCAGAATTGCGAGATATAAAGTCAGAATTGCGAGTTAAGTCAGAATTGAGATAAAGTCAGAATTGAGATATAAAGTCAGAATTGAGATATAAAGTCAGAATTTTGAGATATAAAGTCAGAATTGTGAAATATAAAGTCAGAATCGAGAGATATAAAGTCAGAATTGCGAGATATAAAGTCAGAATTGTGAGATATAAAGTCAGAATTGAGATATAAAGTCAGAATTGTGAGATATAAAGTCAGAATTGTGAGATATAAAAACAGCAATGTTGGTTGTTTGTGAGCGACTCGCGAAGAGCACGAGAGGGATCAGCTAATAAAGTGCATAAGCGAGTCGAGGTTTACTTTTATGAGGGTAAAACCTGTTTAGCAAGAGACAGTTGTGTGAAACACTTGCCACTGGGTTCATTTCGTCGTCAGAACGCTTGAAAACCAGATCTCACACCGCAGCGTTCACATTATTCAGTGTTTTGTGTCACAGTGAATGCTGTTGCACATGTCGATTCCTCTCGGCTGGTTCGGATGTTGAGAGACCGTGTTTGAGGTAAGCATTAATACCACAGATGTTTTTCTCTCATCTCTTGATTTGAGTGGAATCGTCCCTGTTTTGAGTCAGATGAGGTTGTGATAAAGCGGCTTATTCTTCTTAGTGCTTCTCAGTTTCATTGCTTCCTTGTCTCACTGATGTCTTTCTCTATTGTGTGGGATTAAACAGAGGTTCTGTTCTATGGAGGTATATTTGGTGCAAAACTACTGAACGCCTGTGACAGTGGAATGTGTAGTTGTAGAGAATAGCCACACATGTGTATCAGTAAATTTGAAGTCACAGAGAGAAATGTTTTAAGATTTGCGAACTTTTTTTTCTCTTCCACAAACACAACACAACAGTTCCACCTTCTCAAATCCTTCATTGCAGGCGCACAAATCCTACTCTACAAATCACAAATTAAGAAACTCGTACGCTCACATTTTTGCTACAGTTGCTGTAGTGAATATGGTGCAAAACGCATTTACACACCCGCATCAAAACATGTGAAGTCACAGAGAAATAAGAGTTTCTTAATTTGTGATTTGTAGAGTAGGATTTGTGCGTCTGCAATGAAGAATTTGAGAAGGTGAAACTGTTGTGTTTTGTTTGTGAAACACTTCTCTCTGTGACTTTAAATTTACTGATCCACATGTGTGGCTATTCTCTACAACTACACATTCCACTGTCACAGGCGTTCAGTAGTTTTGCACCAAATATACCTCCATACTGTTCTCTGTAATGAGATCGGCCACAGTCAGGGTTCATGCTTTCATTATAGTTATTATTATAAACCTCTTTTTTGAGACCTGGAAAAATGATTACAGTCATAGCACAATATATATATATATATATATATATATATATATATATATATATATATCTTTTTGTAGCCACTGATTCAATCCAATAACATGTCCGCACATGTTCATAAAGGGAAGAATTGAGCTTATAGCAAAAATGACTGATGTTAAACATAATCATACCTGCATAATGTGCGACTAATGTCCATTTTTAGTGTCAAAAACTTTGAATGTACCTTGTTGTTTTGTGTGTGCGTGTGCGTGAGTTAATGTCAGGGCACAATGTCCTGTAGAGGCATTTGATGACAAAAGTGAAGGTCTAATACTCTGAAGTGTGCACTGGGCATTTACATAATATAATGTGCAATGTACTGTATGTGTATGTACGTGTGTGTGAGAGTGGCGAACACTTTGGAACTGACCACACATACATACACGCACGCACACACATTTGATTATTTTATTTGGAATGACCAATACTGATTAAAACAACACAGCATCCAAATATTCACAAAGAGCCTGTTATGTTTCACCAGACAATTCAAACACTGCTAATAGTCATAACCACATGAATAAAGAAATAGGCTATGGATAGAGGTGACATCGCCTTCTCCAAACATGCAAACTGCCTATGCACACACACACACACACACACACACACACACACGTTGGTGCAACAGCATTATGAGTACTCTCCATAGGCGTAATGGTTTTTATACTGTACAAACTGTATATTCTATCCCCTTACACTGCCCCTATCCCTAAACCTACCCATCACAGGAGACATTCTGCATTTTTACATTTTTAATAAAACATTGTTTTTTAAGCTATTTGAATTATGAGGACTTTTGAAATGTCCTCATAAACCACCTATAAGTTGTAATACCAGTGTAATACACATGTCATTATACAAATTTGTGTCCTCATAAATCACATAACCAACCCACACACACACACACACACACACACACACACACACACACACACACACACCAGCTGTTCACTGAGTCCTGCTTGACTCCAGATGTTGCTCTTATACAACTTCATTTTGTAATTGGTCAGCATTAAAAATGGAGCGTGTGCTGATGGGTCGACACGCACGCGCCACACACACACACAGCGCACGCACACACATGCACACACACACACACAGCGCACACACACACACACAGCGCACGCACACACATGCACACGCACACACACACAGCGCGCGCGCACACACACACAGTGCGCGCGCGCACACATGCACACACGCGCACACATGCATGCACAAACGCACACACACACACACACAAGCCTCCAGTGATCACACAGAAACACAAAGGCTGAATGATCTGCATGTTTATTAATGCATCAGATCTCTTGCATACTCAGATTTTGCTTCCATTAAAAGTCAATTGCAGAGCGTTTATTTGGCACTCCTGCGCCTTTCATTATGTGACGATCTTTCCAGCAAAATAGCTTTTTTCTCAGACAAAAAATTACTTTCTTTGTCTCTCACACCTTTTCAGTTTCCAGTTTCTCTCTTTCTTCCTCTCCTGTTCCCCTTCAGGCCAAGTCCAAGATAACTCTGATCCACACCTGCCAAAAGCTAATGAACTGAGAAAATTTGCCACTGAGAATAGAGAATATTTTGTACCTAAATGTCTATATGTCTCTTCTGCTCATTTATTTGATCAAAAATACAGTAAAAACAGTGTAATATTATTATAATGTAAATCATCTTTTTTCTATGTGAATATCTAGTAAAGTGTAATTTATTCCTGTGATCAAAGCTGAGTTTCAGCATCATTACTCCAGTCTTCAGTGTCACATGATCCTTCAGAAATCAGGAGAATATGATGAACATTTATGATTATTATCAGTGTTGAAAAATCTTGTTTTATGTTCCGTATAAAAAGGTCATATAGGTTTCACGACTTGAGGGTGAGTAAAAAGTAAAAAAAATGTTTTTTATTTTTATTTTTGTCCAATTAAAATCAAGAGCCAAGGCAAGAAATCAGTAAAGAACCGCTGTTAGTGTCAAGTTCCATATTAAAAGAGAACAATAACCAATTAAAGGTTCTAGATTTTATATATCTATATGGATTATCAAGTATGAGAACATGATTATTTAATATATAAATAATAAACTTTTCTTTATATTTCAAGATAAAATAATATCTCTCACAGAATCACTGATATTGTGGCATAATGTTTTGGTTATTGCTAATATTTCTATTGCTCTCCTCATCTGTAAATCGCTTTGGATAAAAGCGTCTGCTAAATTATTAAATATAATGTAAATATCAATGTGTTGTGGAGTTTGATTTGTGAAAAACCCAAGTCAGTGTAACCTTCTGAAGTACATATAACGTAATTGGCTTATTTTAAACAGCTTCCCTTCTCCGTATGCGAGTGATAATCTGAATTCAGGAGATTAAACCCGTCAGACATGCACACACACCCGTAAACACCCACACAAATGTTCACAAGTGTGTAAGAACGGTAATAAACTGTAGATCCCTGTGGTTTCTGTAGAAAAGAAGCGAAGCAACTCCTGCTTTCATGCGATCCTCCGTCAGCGCCTGCAGTGGCCCGATAAAGCCCGGCTCAAAGATGCTTCTCAAACACTGGGAATCCGTTTGGTCAGGGTGAACTTCTCATCGACCTGTGCTCTTAAACCCTGCGCCGGCTACGAGCCAATGCTGCCAGATGTGAATGGTGCTTATTCTGAGAGGAGGGTTAAAGAGCCCATATTAGGCTCTTCACAAGTCGTGATGATGTTTCAGGCTCCACTAGAACAGGTTTTCCTGCTGTAATGTTGATTATTCTCCTCATATTCTCCATTGTTGCGGCTCCTCTCTTCCCAGTCTGTCAGTAATGCTCTGTTTACTTCCTCTCTCTATGAAGCCCCTCCTTATGAAAAGCACACTGTGCTCTGATTGGTTGGCTGGAGCAGTGTGTTGTGATCATAGACTGTAAAAGAATATGGACGTAGTGTGCGTGATGTCATCCGTAGTGT
This sequence comes from Meda fulgida, assembly GCA_030578275.1. NCBI lineage: Eukaryota > Metazoa > Chordata > Actinopteri > Cypriniformes > Leuciscidae > Meda > Meda fulgida. Next base: position 573,350 of record CM060634.1, on the reverse strand, counting down.
TTCTAAAGTGCATTTTTGAAGCCCAAAGTGGGCGGAGCCGGCCGTCGCCATCTTGGCAGCGTCACTCCCGGATAAACGTAGATGTGCAGCGGCGGATTAGCTGAGGTGGCGTGACGCTAACAGACAGCAGACAAACACTAGTAGTGACATCAGCGGCAACCCACCTGTCACTCAAGTGGCCATGCCCTTAATTATGCACAACTATAAGGCTCAATATAATTTAAACGGATGAGTTTTAAAAATATTCACCCCATCACAGTCGTCATGAAGGGCAGAATTAGCTATATACACCTAAAACACTTTTTGCACCAGACTGTAAACATGTTTTTTTCTGCTGTAAAGTTGTGCATTTTAACCTGGGGGTTTATGGGATTGAGTCTCTTCTAGTGGCCAGTCGATGAACTGCAGTTTCACTCACTTCAGTGTTGATTCAAGAGAGAGACCGGAAGTTGCCGCTTGGTTGTGATTGGTCGAGGGCTTCGAGTGTGTTTGGGAAATGTCCCGCCCCTTACCATAACCGCCAGTTTAACACACTACTAACTAACTCAACCAGGCCCCGCCCCTTTATTCTGCATATGAATTATTATAATGAGGAATATTGTGACGTGTTCGTTCCAGGAAGAAACTCAAGATACAATGGAGGCGTTTCAGGAGTTCAGAAACACTGATATAGAGAAGAACTGGAGCTTCTCATCCTCAAACAGCAACAGCACACACTGAAGATGAAGATGGGGAAAAACAACACAATAAATGCTCTTTAGTGTTTTCGTCTGTGAGGACGAGAGCAGGGATTGGTGAGCAGGTTTAGTGTATGTTTGCCCTCAGTCACGTATGCAGTATTCATAAAGGT
>CM060634.1:552500-570000 GCA_030578275.1 Meda fulgida | reverse complement strand
AGAGAGAGAGAGTACAGTGAAGTTAAATAGAAGTACAGTGTAAAACATGTATGTACACAATATGTGCATTTTAGTAAACTTAAATGTTAGTACATGCTAGTTAAAGACACTTCAAATAAAGTGGATACAAAGAGTGTGTGTGTGTGTGTGTATTTGTTGATGTTTTGTTTCTTGAGAAGGCAAATTGTCGAATTATTGACTGAGCCATTGATGAATGATTAAAGACATACAACTGTTTAGTTCCAAGAAACAAAAAGTTAGATTTCAAGTTGTGAGTATAATTTCATAAGTTTGTTACAAGACTAAATAAGTTGCATTACAATTTAAAATAGGTATAATAATAAAAAAAAGATTAAATCTTGTAACATCTTATTTTAAGGTGGCATTAATAAGCAGTCATATATTTTGAATTAATATTATATATATTTATATACACATATACTTTTGTTTTGTTTTTTCAAATAAACTTGTCTCAAAGAGGTAACTGGAAATCTTTTACAGAATTATTACTTTTTTGTGAGATCTATCAAACATAAACTCATTCCTGCTGTTTCGTTTGGCTGCGCAAACATCCGAAGTGTATTTTTACCTCTTTACCTGATCGAAACACTCCAACTTTACCAGTTTAAAGGTTTATTCTCCCCGTCCTCCACTTCCATCCATCCGTCTGAAGCGTCTCGTCCTCCACCTCGATCCAGCGTGTGTGTGTGTGTGTGTGTGTTACTGACTCTCTCTCTCTGCTGTAATGGGGAAATAGGGAGAGAGAGATTGAGTCATCATCCTCCATTCACTGACACACTCGCAAATTTGCCTTCTTTGTCACAGAGTGCAAAGGATTTTAATTGGCTGTCTTCCTCGCTTCTAACGGTGAAGGTGTTTGTGGTAATCATGGATGTTTCTGAGAACTTATGTTTCATGTGTGGAGTTCGTGTAGAATTGAGCTCTAGACGTCCTTGGATCATAGAGTGTGTGAAGAGAGAAACAGATTTAGACAGACGGAGGTCAGAGAACATCAAACTGACTCGAGTCGCAGTGAAAATGGTGATGATACAGATCTAAGCAACATTGTGATTTAATGCACTCTTTATTTAGCCTTTAAGATTAAAGGCACACTATGCAGGATTTCCGATTTCCCCTAGAGTCGCTATGGAGAACTTGTATTTAACGTTCCTGTTGTAAATAGCACTCCCGCAGAGCCGACCTGTTCAGTAGATGGAAGTGTCGGACATCACAAGCACAGATAGACCCTGGAGAAGTCACTGACCAGGCAATGTTTCACGATTTAATGCAAGTATCAGATGCGCTACTGCTTCATATGTTGTTGATGTGTGTGACGTCGTGCATTTGGCGGGACGCCACCTCTCAAACTAGCATTGCTGGTTTTTCCAGCGCCCTACTGGAATCAGGATGATTCGCCCTACTGCGAGTTCGTTTAAATGAGCTGGTAAATAAAACTTTACTTTTAAACTACTTTTTTGCTGCGCAAGCATTGGATTTCCTTTGTTACTCAGACATGGGTTAGCGCTGGGAATCGAGGTCGCGTGCTGAACTGCGACCACAGGACTGTAACATCTTAAACACACGCTTGTCTGGTCTCTAGTGACTGTTTTCAAAAACACCTTTTCTTGTTGATCTTTTTCTACAGTTGCATATGGCGGTTTTGAGGTGCAACTACCCCGTCACTATTGCTTTGTTGTATCGTCCTCCCAAACATAACACAGAATTTATTAATGAATTTGCTGCATTTGTGGGGGATTTTATCACTGCTCATGATAAAATATTGCTGCTTGGGGTTTTTAGTTTTCATGTCTGTTGTGCATCTATAACTTTATGCATGGAGTTTTAAATCTCGTTGAGTCTTCTGACCTTGTTCAGTGGGTATCTGGCCCAACGCATGTACAGGGTCAGACTCTGGACCTAATTTGAACTCATGGACTATCGGTTTCAGACATCACAATTAGCAACGCAACCTTCTCTGATTATAAGCCTATAATGTCCTCTGTACCACACTCAGCCCATGGGGTGTATGCCTCGTATCTTCACACACACAATAGTGATGAGTTCCCTGGAGCATTTCATGAGGTATGGGATTCTTCAGAAACGGAATCTGCTCTACATAACCCGAATGCTGATGAACATCTCAGTTATTCGACTCCACTTGTGCTTCTATTCTGAACAGTATTGCTCCATTGAAGCTTAAATTTCATAAACTGGTGCCAATTCCTAGCCTGGCTAACGCCAGACCCAATTCTCATTGAGACTTGGGTCTGGGAACCACATGTACATTTTCTCGTATTTGAGGCGTGGTTTACGATTGCCCGGCGCCGTTTATTGGGTGCTAAGCATGTCTGTCAGATGCTCCTGTACGTAGCTCATATGCAATCGTTTCAATTATACCAGATGACGTATGTAGAGCGACAGAAATTAGACAAGGAAGAAGACGATGGGTAAGATATTTTTGTGTAAACAATGACGTTCAGCGACTATTGCCGTTTGTGCAAGATAAACATGCGGTAGCTTCGCGTCTGCTGCCATGTTGAATCTATAGAAATAAACAAACTGCTTCGGTGTGTCGCATAGATGTCGTCATCGTCTTGCTGCTCCCTCCCCGTTCTGTGATTGGTTCCCTAAATGAGGCGAAAATCTGGCCCATGGTATCCATACTGCCTTTCAGTGTGAATAAAATCGCGCTGTGGGAAGGCAGCATGGGGAAACCCAGACTAGCCAATTCCCTGGCCTAATGAAACAACACGTTTTCTCCCACGCAAGTGGAAAAAGGACAAATTGCAGGTCTCGTATGAAATTAAGAGAAATTCACTTACTTCGTTTCAGAGGACAGCCAAAGCTGCTAAGTGTAAATATTATTCTGATCTGATTACTAAAAATCTCTTTTCATCTATATGCCGATGATACCCGGCTTTACCTTGCAACGCAACAATACACATTCTCTTCAGCCACTGTTAGATTGCCCGAACGAACTTAAGTCATGGCTTTCAAGCTATTTTTTACACCTAAATGAGAACGGTTCTGAATTTATTATGATTGACCCCAAGGAAAACGGTGTTTTTGATTTTGGTCTTGGCTTCCTCACCCATATAATACAGTGTGTCAGGAATCTGGGCTTCCTATTTGACTCCAGTTTAAAGTTTAACAAACAGATCTCAGCTGTTGTCAAGTCATGCTTTACTTCGTCTTCTCAGTAAAGTTAAGCCCTTTTATCAAGGAGCAATTTTGAAAAAGTAATTCATGCCTTTGCAACATCTAGCTAGACTGTTTGAAGGGAAGCAAAAATATGACGGCATATTGATATGATATGAACACCAATTTTATTGCCCCTGCACTGGCTTCCTGTAGTGTGTGTATATATATATATATATATATATATATATATATATATATATATATATATATATATATATATATATATATATATATATATATATATATACCCTGCATAAATGTGTTTGAAAAATTTAACTGCATTTTTAAATTATTAATTAATAATTAAATGCTTAATTATTTTGTTTTGTTTAAAATTATTACCATTATAACTATTAAAATGGTCCTTAAATATCGACTAGGCTGTAGTGTCTGTGGCAGTGTGATGTTTCTTCTGACTAAATCAAGTTTCATGGAAAACACATTAATATTAATATTTATGTATCTCAGATGTCATCAAAAAGCAAAAAAAAGATCTATATATATTTATACTGTGTATATATTTTTATCTGTGTCACTCAGTCCTGCTGAGTGTGTTTGCTTCGTGCATTTATCATTGTAATAAATATCTCGTAATTGCATTGGAAACAATGCAAACATGTTTGAAAACAGTCGTTGTTGCTTCAGTTTAGTGTTAGAAAGAATTGATGCAGAAATTACACAACATTTAATCTGAGCTCAAGAAATTGGATTTCTTCAGTGATGAAGTTTGAAATTTAATGCAAAATGGCAAATCTGATTTATTTTTTTGCCCTCCGTGTCTGTTTACAGTTCCTGTACTCGTTCGTTTGCTCCATTTCTTCCCTCTTTAAAAGCCTTTTCTCCCATTTATCTCCTTTCCTTCAGCATTGCCTGTTTTTCACCGACTTCCTCGTTCCCTCTCTTCCTCTCCTCCATCTCTCTGTCGCAGGTGTTGTGATATCGTTCTTTAGATGGAAATATAAATGTCTCGCAGGCATCAGTCTCAGCAGGACGACAGAAATCCTCCCTCTATTCTATCCTTCTCGCTCGCCCTGCCATAATAGAAATGATAATAGCAATTCTATCAACCTTCCCAGCTGGTGAAGCATTCTGGGTAATGTGTTCCACCATTTGTTTGTTTATTTCACAATATTTTTTCTTTCTTTATTTCTTGGTGTGTGTGTGTGTGTGTGTGTGTGTGTGTGTGTGTGTGTGTGTGTGTGTGTGTGTGTGTGTGTGTGTGTGTGTGTGTGTGTGTGTGTGTGTGTGTGTGTGCGTGCGTGTGGAAGCTGCTTTTCTCCACGTTCAGGGGTGAATAATGTGCTGGATATAAAAAATATATTTATTCAATATTTAATTTTTGTATAAAAATTGATATTTATAGAACTGAATGAAAAACAAGTGTAATAATAATAACATGCGAGCACACACGCATATTTATAACCAGTAAACATTAAGCAATTGAAGGATAAAGTAAAATTAGTATCAATTCTTGAAAAGTTTTGTCCCTGTAATAATTATTTCTGACTGTTTGATCCAGCCATGTCGATTATAGGTTTAATAAAATATAAATAAGAAATAAAATAAGACATTTATTGTGTGATTTATTATATGATTATATAGAGCTTCTCCTTGGTTATAAGTTTTTGAGCTTGTATTTTCCTTTACAAACTTCTCCAGTGTTTGGCTTTTATTTGAATCAAGAAAAATGTAAGATATTAATATTTGTTTCCCCCCATATTGTCAAATCAGTTTTAATTTTAGTATTATTTATATATAGTATTTATTCATATTTTGAATTAGCCGCTTTATTATTTCAGTTACATTTTTACAGTTACAGTTACATTATGTCAGTACATTTTTGTCATTTTATTATGTGCTATCCAGTGCTCTGCGAGAACACAGCAGTGTGGCATACGAGTGTGTTATCATATGTCTGTGTGTTTGTGTGTGTTATCATGCGTGTGTGTGTGTTTATGTATGTGTTATCATGTGCGACGTGTCTGTTTGGTCGCAATCCCCACTGCCATTGCTGCGGGCGGGCGTGCGGGCGTGCGCGCGTGCGTGCGTGGGTGCGTGCGTGTGTGCGCGTGCGTGTGTGTGTGAGTGAGAGCGAGCGAATGAGTGTGTGTGTGTGAGAGAGCGTGAGTGTGAGTGTGAGCGAGCGAGTGTGAGAGAGTGTGTGAGTGAGCGAGTGAGTGAGTGTGAGAGTGTGTGAGTGTGAGCGAGCAAGTGTGTAAGAGCGAGTGAGTGTGTACGAGCTAGCGAATGAGTGAGTGAGCGAGCGAGTGAGTGAGAGTGTGTGTGTGTGTGTGAGCGAGCGAGTGAGTGAGTGTGTAAGAGTGAGTGAGTGTGTAAGAGCGAGTGAGTGTGTAAGAGCGAGCGAATGAGTGAGTGTGTGAGAGTGAGAGTGTGTGAGTGTGAGCGAGCGAGTGAGTGTGTAAGAGCGGGTGAGTGAGTGTGAGTGTGAGAGTGAGTGTGTGTGTGAGTGAGTGAGAGTGTGTGAGTGTGAGCGAGTGAGTGTGTAAGAGCGAGTGAGTGAGTGTGAGCGAGCGAGCGAGTGAGTGTGTAAGAACGAGTGAGTGAGTGTGAGTGAGAGTGTGTGAGTGAGAGTGTGTGAGTGAGAGTGTGTGAGTGAGAGTGTGTGAGTGAGAGTGTGTGAGTGAGTGTGAGTGAGCGAGTGAGTGAGTGTGAGTGTGAGTGAGAGTGTGTGAGCGAGTGAGTGAGTGTGAGAGTGAGAGTGTGTGAGTGTGAGCGAGCGAGTGTGTAAGAGCGAGTGAGTGAGTGTGAGAGTGTGTGTGTGAGCGAGCGAGTGAGTGAGTGTGTATGAGCGAACGAATGAGTGAGTGTGAGAGTGAGAGTGTGTGAGTGTCAGCGAGCGAGCGAGTGAGTGAGTGTGTAAGAGCGAGTGAGTGAGTGTGAGTGTGTGAGAGTGAGAGTGTGTGAGTGTGAGCGAGTGAGTGAGTGTGAGAGTGTGTGAGTGTGAGCGAGCAAGTGTGTAAGAGCGAGTGAGTGTGTACGAGCTAGCGAATGAGTGAGTGAGTGAGTGAGCGAGCGAGCGAGTGAGTGAGTGAGAGTGAGAGTGTGTGTGTGTGAGCGAGCGAGTGAGTGAGTGTGTAAGAGCGAGTGAGTGAGTGTGTAAGAGCGAGCGAATGAGTGAGTGTGTGAGAGTGTGTGAGTGTGAGCGAGCGAGTGAGTGTGTAAGAGCGGGTGAGTGAGTGTGAGAGTGAATGTGTGTGTGTGTGTGTGAGTGAGTGAGAGTGTGAGTGTGAGCGAGTGAGTGTGTAAGAGCGAGTGAGTGAGTGAGTGTGAGAGTGTGTGAGTGTGAGCGAGCGAGTGAGTGTGTAAGAGCGAGTGTGTGAGTGTGAGTGAGAGTGTGTGAGTGTGAGTGAGAGTGTGTGAGTGTGAGTGAGAGTGTGTGAGTGTGAGTGAGAGTGTGTGAGTGTGAGTGAGAGTGAGAGTGTGTGAGTGAGAGTGTGTGAGTGAGAGTGTGTGAGTGAGAGTGTGTGAGTGAGAGTGTGTGAGTGAGAGTGTGTGAGTGAGAGTGTGTGAGTGAGAGAGTGCGAGCGAGCGAGTGAGTGAGTGAGAGTGAGAGTGTGTGAGTGTGAGCGAGCGAGTGAGTGAGTGTGAGAGTGTGTGAGTGTGAGCGAGCGAGTGTGTAAGAGCGAGTGAGTGAGTGTGAGAGTGTGTGTGTGAGCGAGCGAGTGAGTGAGTGTGTAAGAGCGAATGAATGAGTGAGTGTGAGAGTGAGAGTGTGTGAGTGTGAGCGAGCGAGTGAGTGAGTGTGTAAGAGCGAGCGAGTGTGAGTGTGTGAGAGTGAGAGCGAGCGAGTGTGAGCGAGCGAGTGAGTGTAAGAGCGAGCGAGTGAGTGTGAGCGAGCGAGTGAGTGTGTAAGAGCGAGTGTGTGAGTGTGAGCGAGTGAGTGAGTGTGAGTGTGAGTGAGAGTGTGTGAGTGTGAGCGTGAGCGAGCGAGCGAGTGAGTGAGTGTGAGTGTGTAAGAGTGAGTGAGAGTGTGTGAGTGTGAGCGAGCGAGTGAGTGAGTGAGTGTGAGAGTGAGAGTGTGTGAGTGTGAGCAAGCGAGCGAGTGAGTGTGTAAGAGCGAGCGAGTGAGTGTGTAAGTGCGAACGAATGAGTGAGTGTGAGAGTGAGAGTGTGTGAGTGTGAGCGAGTGAGTGAGTGTGTAAGAGCGTGAGTGTGAGTGAGTGAGAGTGTGTGTGTATGAGTGTGAGCGAGCGAGTGAGCGAGCGAGTGAGTGAGTGTGAGTGAGTGAGAGTGAGAGTGTGTGTGTATGAGTGTGAGCGAGCGAGTGAGTGAGTGTGTAAGAGCGAGCGAATGAGTGAGTGTGAGTGTGAGCGAGCGAGCGAGTGAGTGAGTGTGTAAGAGCGAATGAATGTGTGAGAGTGTGTGTGTGTGTGTGTGTGTGTGTGTGTGTGTGTGTGTGTGTGTGTGTGTGTGTGTGTGTGTGAGTAACTGCATCTTTTAGTAGGAGGCAGAAACAGTTTGAAGTGCTCTCTACATTATTCATTACAGTATGTAAAAAAACAACAGCCTGGAGAAGGAAGAGAGAGAGAAGCTTCACTTTCACTCCATAAAACTCTCAAACTGTTGTTGTGCCTGTCGTCTCTCCTGAGATTATGAATACATGTATTAGTGAATGTGTTGTTTGTTTCCCCACAGAACATGCGTTGGGGTCCAGAAGTGTGAGACCTCAGTGAATATATGGGAATGTTTTTGGATATTTCTAAATCAATATTTTAAATTGAATAAGCAAATTTGAACTCATGATCTCTTTGTTCCCGAAAGCTTCTTGTGTTTCAATGGAACCAGGAACATCTGACCTGCAGTTGAACACACGCTGGAGGACATGAACGTCAGTTTTTACTCTTAAACTTGTGGAGTTCATGCAGCTCAAGTGTTACTGTCATTAAAGCAAAATCTGTGCTCCGGGAACACCAAGGAAATAAGAACCTTTTAAAAGTGGAATTGATATTCCTGGAATAGAAATGGTGTATTTTGTTATTTCTTTTTATTATTATTATTATTATTATTATTATTATTATTATTTATTGTTATGATTTATAAGGTTTGGCTATAAATTACTGTAGTAATTTACAGTAAATACTAAGTACTTAGTGTGACCTTTTAATATTGCTTTTGTGGTCATCATACTGGAGAACAGGGTTCGAATTACAAAGTGGCTTTCGGGGGAGCCCTATTTTCCGATCCTCCCTGACCCTGACTGACTTTAACACTTTTGGTGCATGTTCGGGCATTTAAAACAAAGGTATACAGTAAACCTATTGTTTACTTAGTAAACCGTTTACTTCAAACGCAAGTGTCAGTCAGTGTTGTCAGTGTTAGGGCAAACAGTCTGTCCACGGTTCTGAATCAACCGCGCTTAGGAATACATCATGCAAATCATGATAAAAACAAGAACTCACATAACAATCATAAAAAATACATCAATATTAAATAAGATTAGGGCCAATCCTCACAAACGCACAGATCAAGTAAGTAATTCCATGATTCTTAAATCAGAAGTGACCACAGAGGCCTGAAAGTTGTTGCCTGATGGCCTGGTCCAGCGGTGGTTTCTGGCGCCCGAGTCTCGCTATCCTCAGTGCTGGTGCCGTCACTAGCAGCAACTTTTAGCGGCGCCGGCGGTAACACCGGCAAGCTAGTTGTAGCTGGTGCGCTGCCATCATTCCTCTTCTTTTGTTTTGTAAATCCAAATTGACTGAGGTTTGGATGCTTTCTTTTTGACATTCTTATTAGTATCCACAGAGTGTTCCAAAAAACGAATATAGTATGTTTTGATTTTGAAGCTAAGCTAACATTCAAATACCAACTCAGTGAGAAGTTTAAGTGGTGACGTAAACGTAGTAATTTCAGTGCAGCGCCGCCACGCATGGATGGTCACAGCAGGAGACACAGCATTGCATTTATTAGAGAAGACAGACGTTCGGAAATAGTATGTAATGAGCGAATAAACACTGACACATTTTTAATATCATCATTTATTTCAGGAACCTTAATGTACAGAAAATCTAAATCTATATGCGACACAAAAAATGGACAGTGTTTTAGAGCTCCCCCTAAATGTCTCAAAGTAGGCTTTCAGGGGAGCCCAGGTCCTTTTCAGGGGAGCCCAGGTCCTTTTCAGGGGAGCCCAGGTCCTTTTCAGGGGAGCCCAGGTCCTTTTCAGGGGAGCCCAGGTCCTTTTCAGGGGAGCCGATCTCCCCTTAGCTCCCCCGTAATTCGAACAGTGCTGGAGAAGTCATGGATATTCACTGGTCAGAAACTTTTGGACCTTTGAAATTTTCTAAATTCTCAAATTATGATGATGTTGATTGATTATATAATTTTTAATGTCAGTTTGTCTTAAAAAATATTTTTTTATTAATATTTTTTTGTAGAGTTTTCAATTATTAAAAAATGTGTTTTATTATTTAAAAATTAGCCCAGCTTATGTTCATACACATAGCCTACTACAGAATATTTTTAATATTTTTATTTAAAGGTGTGATCTCCTTTCCTAATGCTGCTGTAGTGAGTGTGTAAAATCCTCCAATCAGATTACAGGATCTCAGTCTCTGCTGTTTCACACACTGAACTGCTTGTGTGTGTGTGTGTGTGTGTGTGTGTGTGTGTGTGTGTGTGTGTGTGTGTGTGTGTGGTCTGGGTTCAGGTTTGGTTTTTCTCCATCATTTCCTGTCTTCTCTATATTATCCTGTCAATAAAAGTGTCGTAAAGTGTCGATCTTCTACTGAAGATCTTGTTTTATCTCGAGGGAAGGCAAGTGGGTCGTAAGAATGACAATAACGTGTGTGTGTGTTTAAAGTGTCAGACACATGAACATCACTAGTACAGTTTTGTCAGCAGGGCTTTTACTCTTTCAGTGTGACTGGCGGAACAGACGTGACTGAAAGTATGTGTGTTTGTGCCAATGTGTGTGAAGGAAAAATAAGGTTTGCTTTTGTTCTTGATGTGTGAGAGATTGAGCGTCTCATTTTTTTTTGGAGCTGTCAGTCATCCACGGGGGATTATGATTGACAGCTCTCAGCTGTTCTGTCGTCGCTAATCATCTCTTAATCAGAACAGCAGTGGAGGGGGAAGGAGACGCACACACACGCACACACATACAGGCACACACACAATCCACAAAATATACACAAATAAAGCTTCATTATCTGCGTTGATGGTTCCATAAAGAGCTTTTAACATTCATAGAATCTTTGCATTAAACTAAAGGTTCTTTAGATTATTCAAATGTTCTTCACACTCAGAAAATGTGGTGTTTTTTTAAGAACTGATCACATGGCATCACTGCAAAAAACAACAACATTTGGAACCTTTATTCATTTGTTTATGTTGTGAGTGAGTATTGCCCGTGCAATGAGGAAAGTACTGAAACTAAGTTTGAAAAATATTTTTGAAAATAAATAAAGCTTAATGTTCTTTGTTTTTTCATTTATCAAATACGTTTGTCTTGTTTTAAGGATGTTTAGATATTTGTTTGCTCATAAATCTTGCATTCTATTCCTAAAAGTGTTGCGTTTGGTCTGGTTGTATCATGAACGTTCTCTAACTGCGTTGAACACACAATGTGTGGATTTGACATTATTCTGACAGCAGGAGAACGTCTTAATCACGTCTATATCAGCAGAATCAGACAGTAGCATCTGTTAATCTCAGTTCAGAAGAACTTCAACTCTCAGTTTTCCTGTAGTTATTTACCGTTCTCTCTCTCTCTCTCTCTCCAGCGCCGTCTCAGGTGAACGAGCTGCGAGTGGAGAAGGTTGATCAGCGCAGTGTGACTCTGGTTTGGACTGAACCCATCGTCTTTCCCAACAGCAGTCGCACTGAATACGAGATCAAGTACTATGAGAAGGTACAGTTGCATTCGCTAAAGCGTTAAACCCACACACATGTACAGTCACACCGAACAGACCTGGAGATAATCCACCATTCAGTCTGAAAACATCTGTCTTTCACAATAACGCCACTGAGTGTGTTCACATATTTAGAGTCTTACACTGATTATACTCCATAAGTAAATAACACGTATGTCAACTATTCCAATGGCGAGAGTGAACGTCACGACCAGGAGAGGATAAAAGCGCATCCGGTCTGACCTGTGTTAGCTTTGATTTAGCCGAAGAAAGTCGATCACAGGGATGCAGGACGTATGGCAGGGTGACGCAGCGTTTCATTCCCTTCTCAGGCAACTAGGGTTACAGTCGTAACCTGAGACGTTCCCTTTCGAGGGAACTTGCGCTGCGTCGATGACGCATTGGGAAAGACAATACCCAAACGCCGTACTTACAATTGCCTGTATGAGATGAAGGCTTTTGGAGGCCGCCATACACCTAGTAGAATGAGCTCTGAACACCATAGGTGTAAATGGAGGAGGACAGAAAGCTTGCAACACGATAGGCCTTGGTAAATTGGCTGGCACTTTAGGGACGGAGCCCTGTTTAGGATAGAGGAATGCCTTGATCATCCCAGGTGCGAATTCAAGGCAGGGGGGAGAAACCGAAAGGGCCTGAAGGTCCTGGCCCTCTTAAGGGATGAAATAGCCAGAAGGAAAAAGGTCTTAAATGTCAGAAACTTTTCTGAATCTGATTCGAGTAGCTCAAAGGGAGCCACAGATAGGCCCTCTAGGACAATAGCCAGGTCCCGAGCCAGAACCCGGGTTTGAGTTGTGGGCCTCAGCCTCAGAGCGATGAAGGAAACGAATAATCAGGGGGTCTCTCCCAGAGATGCATTACCCACAGCGGCGTGGTAAGCCACAATGGCCGCCACGTAAACCTTTAGGGTGGATGGAGATAACCCTGCTGAAAAGTGATCTTGCAAGAACTCTTGTACCAACTCGGCAGTTAACCGGATCCCACTGACGCCTGAGACAGAAGGTCTCTCCTGACCGGAATCTCCATGGGAGGGCTGTCGAGGAGAGAAATCCGGTCCGCCAACCAAAACTAAATGATTATTTCGCCATAATATATTGAAGATGCTTGTGATAGACAACAATAAATAAGACAGACAGTTTCAACATAGAGCGCTTGCTGAGGCACAGAAACTAACGCCGGTCAGACAGGATGTGCTTTTATCCTTTCCCGCCGGTGACGCTCCCTCTCGCCATTGGACTAGCTTCAGACACAATCCCACAGGGGCGTTCCCAAAGCGTCATCGACGCAGCGCGAGTTCCCTTTAAAAGGATGCTTATTCTGCGGTATTAATCTATAAATGTTTATAATTTCATGAACTGATTGGCGGTTATTGTTCCTTCAGGACCAGAAGGATCAGAGTTACTCCACGGTGAAGACGGCCGCCACCAGAATCAGCGTGAACAACCTGAAACCGGGAACCACCTACGTGTTCCTGATCCGCACCTGCTCCAGCCCAGCGCGCGCTTCTCTCTCTTCATCTCCTCTCTCCTCCTCCTCTTCATCCTCCTCTTCCTCTCCTCTCTCCTCTTCCTCCTCTTCTTCCTCTTCATCCTCCTCTTCTCCTCCTCCGCTGGACTACGGGTTGTTCAGTTCACCTCTGGAGCTTCAGACACTGGGAGAACGTGAGTGTGTGTTTTATGTCAGTACACAAGACATGCTGGCTTTACTGTAAAACAATGGCTTTAAAGTGCAAATGCTTGCTGTCATCTTTAATTAAAGAGTGCGCATTCATATTGAATGAACAGGAAGGAAACACACACGTGACCTCGTCCTGCTCCTTTATTACTGCGTGCAAACTACTATTTGAACAGCTTTAGATTCTGCAGGACAAAGCTGCCCTTTTTGCTGCCTGCTGGAAAACCATTTGGACTGAATGAGTCTCTCTCCAGATACGCTTTTGCTCCTGCCAGAAAACTCTGACAGTTCTTCACAAATGCAAAATCCTTCGCTAGGTTGATCAGATAGGGAATTTTTCCACTTATCAGTGCTTAAAAACTAGCCTTAAGTGGATGTGATGGAGTAACTAAAAATGGAGCATGTTTTTTATTCTGAAAAATTATTTCCACAAAAACATTTTTTTTAGATTATAATTAATACAATCTAAATATAATTAATATAATAATTAATTTTAGATTATATTTACTATACCTTTATTATGACTTTTAAAGTGTTATAATTAGTACTGCTAATAGACAATAGATTTTAAATATTTGTTTATATTTTTCATAGTTAGTGTGTTTAACATAATCAAAAGAAAAATGAATATGTATTTGTGCTCGGTACTCATAGCATACATTTGAATAAAAATAAAAGAAATATACATTTATATTTCATATACACTAACTTTTTTAAAGTTTTGGTTCAGTAAGATTTTTTAAGTAAATGTTTTTATTCAAAATAAGTGCTATTCTTTTGAACTTTCTATTCTTCAAAGAATCATGAAAAATAAAATGTATGACAGTTTCTACAAAAATCTGAACTGATAAAAATCATAAATGTTTCTTGAGCATCAGATCATCATATTATCCTGATTTCTGAAGGATCATGTGACACTGAAGACTGGAGTAATGATGCTGGTAATCAGTATTTACTGAATTTTTGATCAAATAAATGAGCAGAAGAGACTCTTTCAGAAACATTACATAATCTTTTCGACCCCAAACCTTTGATCAGTAGTAAAGTATTTATTTAACATAAACATTTATATAAACAAATAAATAAAGGCTCACTTTCTCAAAAAATAAAAAAAAACATTTTTATAAATGACAAAACATTGCTTGTGGGTGATATTTCATTTGTTGAGTGTCAATGATAATGAAATATCACCAAACAAAAAGTGCAAAACTTTTCTTTTCTTAAATCTTCCTTCAGGGTTTGACTTTTAAATAAATTGACCATAAAGAGGCTTCTCCTCCATTATTTACTGATGCACAACTAGGGATCATCTGTTCATTTGAAAGTCAAAGTGTTTTAGGAACTGTAAACTGTGTCTCTGTGTCCAGATGGATGGAGTGGTAACATTCGGTGAAAAATTGCAACTTTTTAACTCCCAAAAATGTTTTCCCATTAGGATCCTATCGAAATAAATAAGGAGATCAAAGATCAATCTTCTTGTCAAGCTCCAGTGCTTTTAGAGTTCTGATAATGACCTGTGCCATCATGAATACTAACACAATCTTCTGTTTTCTTTTTGTGTGTGTGTGTGTGTGTGTGTAGTGGCTCTGGCCTCCAGTGAACAGAGTCCAGTGGTGATCATCGTGGTGGTTTCTCTGGCTGCTCTCATCATGTTACTCACTCTCGGAGTCGGATTGCTCATCTGGAGAAGGTAAAACTTCCCTTTACAGAGGCTGAAGGCCCGTTCACTCCAATAACCATAACTATATCAGGGTTCACACCAATAACCATAACTATATCAGGGTTCACACCAATAACCATAACTATATCAGGGTTCACACCAATAACCATAACTATATCAGCGTTCACTCCAATAACCATAACTATATCAGGGTTCACACCAATAACCATAACTATATCAGCGTTCACACCAATAACTATAACTATATCAGCGTTCACACCAATAACCATAACTATATCAGTGTTCACACCAATAACCATAACTATATCAGCGTTCACCTATATCAGCGTTCACACCAATAACTATAACTATATCAGCGTTCACACCAATAATCATAACTATATCAGCGTTCACACCAATAACCATAACTATATCAGCGTTCACACCAATAACCATAACTATATCAGGGTTCACACCAATAACCATAACTATATCAGCGTTCACACCAATAACAATAACCATAACTATATCAGCGTTCACACCAATAACAATAACCATAACTATATCAGGGTTCACACCAATAACCATAACTATATCAGCGTTCACACCAATAACAATAACCATAACTATATCAGCGTTCACACCAATAACCATAACTATATCAGCGTTCACACCAATAACCATAACTATATCAGCGTTCACACCAATAACTATATCATCAGCGTTCACACCAATAACCATAACTATATCAGCGTTCACACCAATAACCATAACTATATCAGCGTTCACACTAATAACCATAACTATATAAGGGTTCACACCAATAACCATAACTATATCAGCGTTCACACCAATAACCATAACTATATCAGCGTTCACACCAATAACCATAACTATATCAGGGTTCACACCAATAACCATAACTATATCAGCGTTCACACCAATAACAATAACCATAACTATATCAGCGTTCACACCAATAACAATAACCATAACTATATCAGGGTTCACACCAATAACCATAACTATATCAGCGTTCACACCAATAACAATAACCATAACTATATCAGCGTTCACACCAATAACCATAACTATATCAGCGTTCACACCAATAACCATAACTATATCAGCGTTCACACCAATAACTATATCATCAGCGTTCACACCAATAACCATAACTATATCAGCGTTCACACCAATAACCATAACTATATCAGCGTTCACACTAATAACCATAACTATATAAGGGTTCACACCAATAACCATAACTATATCAGCGTTCACACCAATAACAATAACCATAACTATATCAGCGTTCACACCAATAACCATAACTATATCAGCGTTCACACCAATAACCATAACTATATCAGGGTTCACACCAATAACCATAACTATATCAGCGTTCACACCAATAACCATAACTATATCAGGGTTCACACCAATAACCATAACTATATCAGCGTTCACACCAATAACAATAACCATAACTATATCAGCGTTCACACCAATAACCATAACTATATCCGGGTTCACACCAATAACCATAACCATAACCATATCAGCGTTCACACCAATAACAATAACCATAACTATATCAGCGTTCACACCAATAACCATAACTATATCAGCGTTCACACCAATAACCATAACCATAACTATATCAGCGTTCACACCAATAACAATAACCATAACTATATCAGCGTTCACACCAATAACCATAACTATATCAGCGTTCACACCAATAACAATAACCATAACTATATCAGCGTTCACACCAATAACCATAACTATATCCGGGTTCACACCAATAACCATAACTATATCAGCATTCACACCAATAACTATAACTATATCAGGGTTCACACCAATAACCATAATTATATCAGCGTTCACACCAATAACAATAACCATAACTATATCAGGGTTCACACCAATAACCATAACTATATCAGGGTTCACACCAATAACCATAACTATATCAGGGTTCACACCAATAACCATAACTATATCAGCGTTCACACCAATAACAATAACCATAACTATATCAGCGTTCACACCAATAACCATAACTATATCAGCGTTCACACCAATAACCATAACTATATCAGCGTTCACACCAATAACCATAACTATATCAGCGTTCACACCAATAACCATAACTATATCAGCGTTCACACCAATAACTATAACTTTATCAGGGTTCACACCAATAACCATAACTATATCAGCGTTCACACCAATAACAATAACCATAACTATATCAGCGTTCACACCAATAACCATAACTATATCAGCGTTCACACCAATAACCATAACCATAACTATATCAGCGTTCACACCAATAACAATAACCATAACTATATCAGCGTTCACACCAATAACCATAACTATATCAGCGTTCACACCAATAACCATAACCATAACTATGTCAGCGTTCACACCAATAACCATAACTATATCAGCGTTCACACCAATAACCATAACTATATCAGCGTTCACACCAATAACAATAACGATAACTATATCAGGGTTCACACCAATAACCATAACTATATCAGGGTTCACACCAATAACCATAACTATATCAGCGTTCACACCAATAACAATAACCATAACTATATCAGCGTTCACACCAATAACCATAACCATAACTATATCAGAGTTCACACCAATAACAATAACCATAACTATATCAGCGTTCACACCAATAACCATAACTATATCAGCGTTCACACCAATAACCATAACTATATCAGCGTTCACACCAATAACCATAACTATATCCGCGTTCACACCAATAACTATAACTTTATCAGGGTTCACACCAATAACCATAACTATATCAGGGTTCACACCAATAACCATAACTATATCAGCGTTCACACCAATAACAATAACCATAACTATATCACCGTTCACACCAATAACCATAACTATATCAGCGTTCACACCAATAACCATAACCATAACTATATCAGCGTTCACACCTTTAACCATAACTATATCAGCGTTCACACCAATAACAATAACCATAACTATATCAGCGTTCACACCAATAACCATAACTATATCC
>CM060634.1:537500-547500 GCA_030578275.1 Meda fulgida | reverse complement strand
ATAGGTATATTTTTAAATCCTTATGGGAAAAATACTTCCGGACCCACATTATATACAACAAGAAACATTTTAAATTATGCAATTTTCATGTTATCCAGTTTTCATTTTCACTGGAATATACGTGGTTATTTACTGGTAATATTTTCAATTTTGTGTAAAATGTCTTGGTAGTCCAATCAGTCTAAACTATTCTTGTAATTTAGTGCTGAAATTTTAGATTCATTTTAAGTCTGTATATAAAGATTTTCCTGCATATCTCATCTCTTTTTGTTTTCTTTTTTTGTGAGTCATTTTATATATATATTATTACAGAAACTGTAATATCTTTTTTTAAGTACATACACAATAAGTTATCTTCAGAGTACATTTATAGTCAGTGCCTTTAACTTTTGTCCTACCATAACCTTTACCATGTTTTAGTAAGATCCTGGATCCTTATAAGGGCATGGGGGATTAAAGTACCATATACAAGTTGATACACATAACACTTCTTTCTCTTCTTTTCCCACGATGCTGCTCTGACTTAGAAATGACCTGGGATCAGGATATCTGCATATCTCATCTCGCATATGATTACATTCAGAATCTCCTGCAGAGTGTTTTCATCCACACACACTTTCACATTCACTCCTTCATCTCTCCTCTTCACTCCTTCATCTCTTCTCTTCACTCCTTCATCTCTTCTCTTCACTCCTTCATCTCTCATCTTCACTCCTTCATCTCTCATCTTCACTCCTTCATCTCTCATCTTCACTCCTTCATCTCTCATCTTCACTCCTTCATCTCTTCTCTTCACTCCTTCATCTCTTCTCTTCACTCCTTCATCTCTTCTCTTCACTCCTTCATCTCTTCTCTTCACTCCTTCATCTCTTCTCTTCACTCCTTCATCTCTCATCTTCACTCCTTCATCTCTTCTCTTCACTCCTTCATCTCTTCTCTTCACTCCTTCATCTCTTCTCTTCACTCCTTCATCTCTTCTCTTCACTCCTCCATCTCTCCGCTTCACTCCTTCATCTCTTCTCTTCACTCCTTCATCTCTCCTCTTCACTCCTTCATCTCCTCTTCACTCCTTCATCTCTCCTATTCACACCTTCATCTCTTCTCTTCACTCCTTCATCTCTTCTCTTCACTCCTTCATCTCTTCTCTCTTCTTCACTCCTTCATCTCTCCTCTTCACTCCTTCATCTCTCCTCTTCACTCCTTCATCTCTTCTCTTCACTCCTTCATCTCTTCTCTCTTCTTCACTCCTTCATCTCTCCTCTTCACTCCTTCATCTCTCCTCTTCACTCCTTCATCTCTTCTCTTCACTCCTTCATCTCTCCACTTCACTCCTTAATCTCTCATCTTCACTCCTTCATCTCTCCTCTTCACTCCTTCATCTCTTCTCTTCACTCCTTCATCTCTTCTCTTCACTCCTTCATCTCTTCTCTTCACTCCTTCATCTCTCCGCTTCACTCCTTCATCTCTTCTCTTCACTCCTTCATGTCTTCTCTTCACTCCTTCATCTCTCCGCTTCACTCCTTCATCTCTTCTCTTCACTCCTTCATCTCTCCTCTTCACTCCTTCATCTCTCCTCTTCACTCCTTCATCTCTTCTCTTCACTCCTTCATCTCTTCTCTTCACTCCTTCATCTCTCCACTTCACTCCTTCATCTCTCCACTTCACTCCTTCATCTCTTCTCTTCACTCCTTCATCTCTTCTCTTCACTCCTTCATCTCTCCGCTTCACTCCTTCATCTCTTCTCTTCACTCCTTCATGTCTTCTCTTCACTCCTTCATCTCTCCGCTTCACTCCTTCATCTCTTCTCTTCACTCCTCTATCTCTCCTCTTCACTCCTTCATCTCTCCTATTCACACCTTCATCTCTCCGCTCCACTCCTTCATCTCTCCTCTTCACTCCTTCATCTCTTCTCTTCACTCCTTCATCTCTCCGCTTCACTCCTTCATCTCTCCTCTTCACTCCTTCATCTCTTCTCTTCACTCCTTCATCTCTCCTCTTCACTCCCTTATCTCTCCTCTTCACTCCTTCATCTCGCCTCTTCACATCTTCATCTCTCCTCTTCACTCCTTCATCTCTTGTCTTCACTCCTTCATCTCTTCTTTTCTCTTCTCTTCACTCCTTCATCTCTTCTCTTCACTTCTTCATCTCTTCTCTTCACTCCTTCATCTCTTCTCTTCTCTTCACTCCTTTCTCTCTCCACTTCACTCCTTCATCTCTCCTCTTCACTCCTTCATCTCTCCTCTTCACTCCTTCATCTCTCCTCTTCACTCCTTCATCTCTTCTCTTCACTCCTTCTTCACTCCTTCATCTCTTCTCTTCACTCCTTCATCTGTCCTCTTCACTCCTTCATCTCTTCTGTTCACTCCTTCATCTCTTCTCTTCACTCCTTCATCTCTCCGCTTCATTCCTTCATCTCTTCTCTTCACTCCTTCATCTCTTCTCTTCACTCCTTCATCTCTTCTCTTCACTCCTTCATCTCTCCGCTTCACTCCTTCATCTCTTCTCTTCACTCCTTCATCGCTCCGCTTCACTCCTTCATCTCTTCTCCTCACTCCCTCATCTCTCCTCTGCATTCATTCATCTCTTCTCTTCACTCCTTCATCTCTCCACTTCACTCCTTCATCTCTTCTCTTCTCTTCACTCCTTCATCTCTCCTCTTCACTCCTTCATCCCTCCTCTTTACTCCTTCATCTCTTGTCTTCACTCCTTCATCTCTCATCTTCACTCCTTCATCTCTCCTCTTCACTCCTTCATCTCTCCTCTTCACATCTTCATCTCTCCGCTTCACTCCTTCATCTCTTGTCTTCACTCCATCTCTTCTCTTCTCTTCTCTTCACTCCTTCATCTCTTCTCTTCACTCCTTCATCTCTTCTCTTCACTCCTTCATCTCTTCTCTTCTCTTCACTCCTTCATCTCTTCTCTTCTCTTCACTCCTTTCTCTCTCCCCTTCACTCCTTCATCTCTCCTCTTCACTCCTTAATCTCTTCTCTTCACTCCATCTCTCCTCTTCACTCCTTCATCTCTCCTCTTCACTCCTTCATCTCTTCTCTTCACTCCTCCATCTTTCCTCTTCACTCCTTCATCTCTTCTGTTCACTCCATCTCTTCTCTTCACTCCTTCATCTCTCCGCTTCACTCCTTCATCTCTCCGCTTCACTCCTTCATCACTCCTTCATCTCTCCGCTTCACTCCTTCATCTCTTCTCTTCACTCCTTCATCTCTCCGCTTCACTCCTTCATCTCTTCTCTTCACTCCTTCATCGCTCCGCTTCACTCCTTCATCTCTTCTCTTCACTCCTTCATCTCTTCTCTTCACTCCCTCATCTCTTCTCTTCACTCCCTCATCACTCCTCAGCATTCCTTCATCTCTTCTCTTCACTCCTTCATCTCTCCACTTCACTCCTTCATCTCTTCTCTTCACTCCTTCATCTCTTTCTTCACTCCTTCATCTCCCCTCTTCACTCCTTCATCTCTTCTCTTCTCATCACTCCTTCATCTCTTCTCTTTACTCCTTCATCTCTCCTCTTCACATCTTCATCTCCGCTTCACTCCTTCATCTCTTTTCTTCACTCCTTCATCTCTTCTCTTCACCCCTTCATCTCTTCTCTTCTCATCACTCCTTCATCTCTTCTCTTCACTCCTTCATCTCTCCTCCTCACATCTTCATCTCTCCGCTTCACTCCTTCATCTCTTTTCTTCACTCCTTCATCTCTTCTCTTCTCTTCACTCCTTCATCTCTTCTCTTCACTCCTTCATCTCTTCTCTTCACTCCTTCATCTCCTCTCTTCTCTTCACTCCTTCATCTCTTCTCTTCACTCCTTCATCTGTCCTCTTCACTCCTTCATCTCTTCTGTTCACTCCTTCATCTCTTCTCTTCACTCCTTCATCTCTCCGCTTCACTCCTTCATCTCTTCTCTTCACTCCTTCATCTCTCCCCTTCAGTCCTTCATCTCTCCCCTTCACTCCTTCATCTCTTCTCTTCACTCCATCTCTCCTCTTCACTCCTTCATCTCTCCACTTCACTCCTTCATCTCTTCTCTTCACTCCTTCATCTCTTCTGTTCACTCCTTCATCTCTCCTCTTCACTCCTTCATCTCTCCTCTTCACTCCTTCATCTCTCCTCTTCACTCCTTCATCTCTCCTCTTCACTCCTTCATCTCTTCTCTTCACTCCTTCATCTCTCCGCTTCACTCCTTCATCTCTTTTCTTCTCATCACTCCTTCATCTCTCCTCTTCACTCTCTTCACTCCTTCATCTCTTCTCTTCACTCCT
This sequence comes from Meda fulgida, assembly GCA_030578275.1. Lineage (NCBI taxonomy): Eukaryota > Metazoa > Chordata > Actinopteri > Cypriniformes > Leuciscidae > Meda > Meda fulgida. Next base: position 543,230 of record CM060634.1, on the reverse strand, counting down.
TCATCTCTTCTCTTCACTCCTTCATCTCTCATCTTCACTCCTTCATCTCTTCTCTTCTCTTCACTCCTTCATCTCTCCTCTTCACTCCTTCATCTCTTCTCTTCACTCCTTCATCTCTCCGCTTCACTCCTTCATCTCTTTTCTTCTCATCACTCCTTCATCTCTCCTCTTCACTCTCTTCACTCCTTCATCTCTTCTCTTCACTCCTTCATCTCTTCTCTTCACTCCTTCATCTCTCATCTTCACTCCTTCATCTCTTCTCTTCTCTTCACTCCTTCATCTCTCATCTTCACTCCTTCATCTCTTCTCTTCTCTTCACTCCTTCATCTCTTCTCTTCACTCCTTCATCTCTTCTCTTCACTCCTTCATCTCTCCGCTTCACTCCTTCATCTCTTCTCTTCTCTTCACTCCATCTCTTCTCTTCACTCCTTCATCTCTTCTCTTCACTCCTTCATCGCTCCTCTTCACTCCTTCATCTCTTCTCTTCACTCCTTCATCTCTCCGCTTCACTCCTTCATCTCTCCGCTTCACCCCTTCATCTCTTCTCTTCTCATCACTCCTTCATCTCTCCCCTTCACTCCTTCATCTCTCCCCTTCACTTCTTCATCTCTCCCCTTCACTCCTTCATCTCTCCTCTTCACTCCTTCATCTCTTCTCTTCACTCCTTCATCTCTTCTCTTCACTCCTTCATTTTTTCTCTTCACTCCTTCATCTCTCCTCTTCACTCCTTCATCTCTTCTCTTCTCTTCACTCCTTCATCTCTTCTCTTCACTCCTTCATCTCTCCGCTTCACTCCTTCGTCTCTTCTCTTCTCTTCACTCCTTCATCTCTTCTCTTCAATCCTTCATCTCTTCTCTTCACTCCTTCATCTCTTCTCTTTACTCCATCTCTTCTCTTCACTCCTTCATCTCTTCACTTCACTCCTTCATCTCTCCTCTTCACTCCTTCATCTCTTCTCTTCACTCCATCTCTTCTCTTCACTCCATCTCTCCTCTTCACTCCATCTCTTCACTCCTTCATCTCTTCTCTTCACTCCTTCATCTCTTCTCTTCACTCCTTCATCTCTTCTCTTCACTCCTTCATCTCTCCTCTTCACTCCTTCATCTCTTTTCTTCACTCCTTCATCTCTTCTCTTCACTCCATCTCTCCTCTTCACTCCTCTTCATGTGAAAACAATTAACATGAAAATTAAAATTTTGTCATTGTTTACTCAAACTCATGTGAGTTTTAAAAGATATGAGGGTAAATAAATGATAATAGAGTATTATTTTTAGGGCGAAGTTCTCTTATTCTTTATCAAGTAGGTTACGCGTTAGTCAAGTCAAATCAAGTCACCTTTATCTATAAAGCGCTTTTTACAATATAGATGGTTTCAAAGCAGCTTTATAGAGATAACAGGAAAATAATGCAACAAAGTTTGTTTCTAGAAGAAAATAGCATCACAGCTCAGCTTTGTTTCATTGATGTTTCATTTATGTTGTAAAAAAGCTATTATTTTAGTTTATTTATATAAATATATAGCTGCTCTGGAGAAAACAGTGATGTCATCGTCCAGTTCAGCTCAGTTCTCATATAATGCTGTCAATGCAGGAGATCAATAATATTGATGAATATTAAATTAAATGTCCCCAACTAAGCGCTTAGGTGGCGTGATAGGAAGTGGTGTCATCACCACTTAGTGATTAAAAGGTGGCTAATTCGTACAAATTCGTACGACCTCACTCTTACGAATTCGTGCGATTTGTCTAAACCCACGTGATGGGTAGGTGTAGGGTCAGGGGTAGGACGTTCATACGAATTTGGCAACTCGTAAAATATGTACGATTTAACAAATCGTATGAATTTGAACGAGTGAGGTCGTATGAATTCGTATGAATTAGCCACTTCGTAAAATTCATATGAATTGCCGTGAGATCGGGTTGAATGACCCAACAGTGAGGCCCTCCTCCTTCACTTCTTTCGTGGTTTCTCCAGATCCTCCAATGTATCTCGTATTCTTGTGGTTCTGCTCTCCTCCTCTTCTCCTCCTCCTCCTCATCCTCCTCTTCCTCACTCCAGGTACAGGCATGCCTGAGTTTCTCCTCCTCCTCTCGCTTGTCCCGTCTTTCACGTTTCCTAACAGAGTTTCTGTTTACACCTGCTATTATCATCCATCTCATGAACTCAAAATAATCCCTTAACCACTCTATCATGGCAAATGCTTTTAACAGTCATTACTAAATTTCCATGCAAAGCAACCATGAGCTCAGGAAAGGTGCTATAATTTTATTGTGTTTATTTATTTGTTTATGTATGCATGTGTGCGGCAGATGTTTTTATCTTATCTAACTCATGACCTGGTGTTGCAGCTCCATGCTCTGTTTTATGAGTGTCACAAACACACTTTGGACCGTTTACACCTGTACTGAGTGCCATCCAGCAGATTTCAGGTGTAAAGATGGTCAGAGATCAGACCCTGTTTCAAAACCGTGTTTGTGTGTGTGTGTGTGTGTGTGTGTGTGTGTGTGTGTGTGTGTGAGACATGCATGAGTCTTTCTCTGTATGACACCTATTAGAGGAGATGCTGAATGCTCTAATCAGATACCAGTGAGTGAGTGAATGAGAGAGTGTGTGAACTTAGAGAGAGTGTGTGTGAGAGAGAGAGAGTGTGTGCACGCGTATGTGCCTCTATTCAATTCAATTCAGAAAGCTTTATTGGCATGACAAAATATACATTTTGTATTCCCAAAGCATTAGAACAACATAGAAAATGATTTAGAACATTTAGTATAGAAAATAATAATAATTAAATGAAATAAAAAAGACAGGTATATATATATTTATGGCTAGATATAGTAAAAATAATAATAACATAAAACATTAATAATAACATAAAGAATAATAAATAAAATAAAAAGGATTATAATACAGAAATCATGTTAAAAAAGAGACTCTATCTCTCTCTCTCTCACACACACTCTCTTTCTCTCTCTCACACTCACTCTCTCTCTCTCTCTCTCTCTCTCTCTCTCTCTCTCTCTCTCTCTCACACACACTCACACTACGACGGCCAGATCAGCGGTTCACCAGGAAATCTCTGCATTTACACCATGACCTGAGATAAAATCTCATAATGATTTTAACTGAGGAGTGATGTTGTTTTTCACCATCTTAAACGGATAGTTCACCCCAAAAATAAAATGTTCTCATTTTGTTTGTCTCTTTATTGTGACTTCTGTGCAATCCCTGCCACTCTTTCAGTGCGATGAGAGTAAGCACTGTCAAATTCAGAAAATTGCAATAACAAAAAGCGCCATAAAAATTATCCATATGGGTCTTGTTTTGTCTTCTGATGCAATATGAGAGCTTTATGTAAGACACCGACCAACATTTTATTTTAAGTCGTTATTTTCTAAAAATCATAAGAGAAGCAGCAATGATTTGTTCATGAATCAGATTTCTTCACTGGTTGATTTACAGAACCATTCTGAACTGATCTGGTTCTCAAGATCTCTCACTGGAATGGACGATTATATGTAAATAAATTAGGGGTTCAAGCACGAAGTGCTGAAACCCTATTGTTTTTGTTAATTTTCCCATGATGCAACATTCTCCACATAAAACTGATTGGGCAGAACGAACCGTAAGTCGTAGAGACTTGAAACTTTGGGGGCTGGTAGTACTCACACCGCCTACAACGTCACCAAGGCACACTCCGATCGGCCTGACGGGGGCGCTACAGCGGCCAAAAGTACGAAATGGCTCATAACTCCTCAGCCGTAGGCTCAAGTGTCTGACATCGTTGGAATCCTTGGCTCGAGCCGGACAAGATGCATGCCTTGGATTGGCTCGGCCTTTAGGCTCTAATTTTGAGTAAATTGCGTTTTTGTATAAAACCTACTTTTGCGAACTACTGCTAGGTTTTTGGCCCGGCCGGAACCAAACCACTGCAGAAATATTCTCTGGAGTCTGACTGTCAGTAATCATCAAAAATGTTCAATACTTCAATTGTCGGTCGCTAAGGGGAATCCAAATGTTTGATGTCTCCAGAGCCACTCTTACTAAAACGTTAGAACTTGTGAACAAAAAGAGATATTTTCGCTAAACTTGGGACACATATTCATTAGTTCAATCTGAGGTCACATGAAAAAAATCGCGACGATTGGCCACTTGGTGGCGCTATAACAGGGAAAAAACATCATGAAAATAGTTGTAACCGCATCCAACCGTTAGTCTAATGAAAGATGGCATGCAGTGTCTTTGTCCAGGGTACCTTGATAGTTTATGAGAACATTGGCGTATCTAAAAAAACTCTCTATCTAACTCTCGTAACTAAAAATTTTCAAGCCAGCTTTTTTTCACGGGAGTGACCTCCTTATACTCCTGAATCCTTGCCGAGTCCAACGATACCAAACATGCCAGGTTTTGCCTAATGGTTTTTGTAATGGTGTCATTTAGAGCTTAAAAAAATTGCTGTTATCTTCGAAGACCATTAGTCCGATAGAGACAACAACAAAAAACACAGGCAATTTGAAAACATGGGTAAATAGCTAAACAATAACACCCAAATGTCAAAATTATGATAGGAACTGAAAAAAAAAAATCCAATCAGTGTTCAACTTTCCAACAAAATGTTCCATGGCGCATAATAACATTCCATTCGTAGGCTATTGACTGTAACCCCTTTTTTACACTCTGCGGTGCGTTAGAGCTGCGACGCGCGGCTGATTGCGCCCAATATATATAATCAATGCTTGTGTTTACACCAGCACCATATATACAAAATAAGAGTAAAAGTCAATTTCAAAATAAATTCACCATGTGCAGACTCCCAATTGTATTGCAAATGTCTTATAGCCTGTAATTTGAAGCCTCAAAAGCAAGACCTCAGCTTTTAATTGCACGTGCTAATTTAACACAATTATCTTGCGTGAAAAGACTGCGTTTGTCAACCCACGCAGAGTCGCGGTAAGTGCACAGCACCAGGGAGTAATCTTGACAGAACTTGCGGCAACATAATCAAATTCACAAATATTACACCATTTAAACATTATTAAAAATACATAGGCTGAGTTACTAAAACACAGAATACACGTTTGTTCATAGTTTGAAGGTTCTTGTTTCCATTTCTTTAATTTCAAGATCTGATGTGAATTTTCTATTGTTGATTTTACAGCTACAAACCTGTGAGCACTACATGATATTCAGTCACATTGCATGCTTTTAACATTAAATAGGCTAAAGCACATAAACAATACCTGAGCTTATCATTGCCGCAATTTATTTGTTTGTTCCAGCCATGATGTCGCAGAAAAAAAGCTGGGGGAGGGGGATTGAGTTTACGCTACATTTACACAGTGTTGTGGTAAAGTTTTCTCATCTGATTAACTTCCATTATAAAATACACATTATCCTGTTAGACATTTAACTTTTAAACCAATGTACAGTACGAGAAGTAAATTTGTACCTTTTCAGTTTATCCAGCAATAATTTATGATCTAGTACATCAAAATCTAGCAATTCTGCTCCTAAATTATTGTCATCAATCTGTGCTCTCTCAATATAAATGCTGAAAATTAGAGACCAAATTATTCTCCTTGAAGAATAATTGACTTTGTTCACAAACTATAAAATTCAATTCTTTGCTAACTGGTAGCAAACCTATTGGTAAACTATTATGACCATTAAAACCCAGTGCTGCATTTTTCTGCATTTAATCTTTGCATCTTACCAAGCTAAAGGAAAAATACC
>CM060634.1:500000-532500 GCA_030578275.1 Meda fulgida | reverse complement strand
ACTATATTTTCATCTATGCATTTAGCAGATGCTTTAATAAACAGTAAAGTGACTTGCAAAAATGGAAAAAGGAGCCAAATATATATTCGTAACATACAATAGCAGGTTTATTTGACGACTAGATTAGAGTTGCAGAGAGATGCAGAGGAGAACTATATGCACTATATTAGTGTATACTGTATATAACTAGATTATATATTTTAGTAGTGCTTGTCCATTAAAACGATGCTGTTCTAGATGGTAGTGAATCTGTTTAACTAAATGTTGAACTCCAGGATGTTGGTTAATCAAACAAACCCGTTTCCTCCGACAGTGTGTTGTGACTTGACTACTTCATTCTCCCCTTCTGGAAAGTTTTGTTGCTTGTGTTTCAACATGAGCCAACAATATACATAAATATAAAAACACAAAAAAACACAAACACACACAAAAAAAATGTTTTTAATGCTCATCATGAGTTGATGCATCAGCACAGTTACACACAGCACACGCTTGAATGCCTGAAATGCCTCTTTCCGCTCATGTTCTCTCATGCATGGTTTGAGATGCTGTGACGGACGTAAGCTGAGAGGAAATTTCCATCTTCTCTTTCCACACTGACAGCGACTCTCGGTTCTCGTATGGGAAAGTCAGGTCAGATTTCATCACTTGCAGAATAACAGTGTGTACAGTCACGATCTGAAAGACAAATCAGATTTCTGTGAACAGATCATGTGATGTTCTGATGTCTAGATACGGTCTGTGGGAGTTTTTCACCCATTTCATCAATAATAATAAAGTCTCCTTCATTTATACAGCGCTTTAACAATACTGACCGTTTCACAGCAGCTTTACAGTGATAACAGGAGATTACAGTAACAGAGATTGTTGGGCTTTACAGCAGATCTAGAATAAAGTTATTATCCAGATAAAGTTAGTTTTGATTGATTCACTTCCGCTATAAAGATCATTAGTTATTAGCTTAGCGGCCACTAACACACACCGCTCTACAGAAAACAGAAACTTTAATGTGTTCTGGCCGTTCATTTACACGATAATGGTGTTTGGTGCTCGAGAACGCAAACCTTGAAGCAGGTTCCAAATTTTTTAAAAATGTTATCATCTCCGTGTAAACTTCAAAAACCTGAGTCTGTGAGAACGCTGACGGTGTGCACATGCATATTACATGGTCAGTCTGTAGGGTATGCGCGTTTTAATATATATGTGGACAGGCGTGTAGTCTTTCTTTACAAATTGACATCACCAAATTACTTGTCTGGCCTGCATAATACAGATTTTTTAGTTGCTTAAATAATAGTGATCCTTGATTTAGTAAGCAGAACTAATAAGAACTGTTTCTTACATTTCAGTTAAAATCCCAACCAGAAGGACTTACATTGACCCGGAGACGTGTGAAGATCTTCTCCAGGCTGTTCATGCCTTTGCCAAAGAGCTGGACGTCTCCAGCGTCAAGATCGAGAGGATCGTCCACACAGGTGCTGATCACACACACACACCTCAACACTTCTGTTCACTGTAAGACTCGTTCTCGTAATGTGTGTGTTCTGAAGATTCCTCTTTTCGTTAAACGTATCGTTTTGGACTGACCTGCTTTTTAGACCACGTTTTTATTTAGTAAGCTTGTTTCATAAGATCTCACAGTGCCAAAAATCATGCTCTTCCTCAGTGTTTCTGTCTCGTTTTCCAGCACAAATATCTAAAGGTTCTTAAATTAAGATACATTACTGGAGATACAACATGAGTGAAAATATTAGAAATCATGAATAAAAAGTGAGTGAGTAAAAGTGAATGAAAATAAACCTCATTCAAAGGGAAAAAAATATTATTTTTCTAATGATATTTTAAGATGATATTTGTCACTTAATTTTCATGATTTTATCAGAAAACAAGACTTAATGTCTAAAGTCATGTTGCTTCTCCAGTAAATGTGTCTTGATTTAAGAATCTTTAGATATTTGTGCTGGAAAACAAGACAGAAACAAGACAGAGGAAGAAAAATTGCAGTGTACAAGAAAACCTTCAGACTTTTTATCATATATAAACGTAAAACATCTTGTGTAATTTTGAACTGTTGCATTTTTCTATTTTTTAGGTAAATATATCTATCTGTATAGTAATTATACACTGTAACAAATGTTTTTTGAAATTGTAAATAAAAAAGATAATTGGAAAACTAAAATACTAATTACTTCAAAATTTCATATTTACTTCACTTGCTATTTCTTTGTAAAATTAACTAGCAATTTCTGAGTGAATATTGTTTCTACACCAATTTTTTTTTGAGTATACGGTACTGTGAATAGTGTCAGAATCTGCACTTTGTGTGACCGTTCCTTTAATTAACGAGTAACCTTTGACCTCTTGTCCACGTAGGAGACTTCGGCGAAGTGTGTCGCGGCTGCCTAAAGCTTCCCAGCAAACGCGAACTTCCCGTGGCCATAAAGACACTCCGCTCCGGATGCTCGGAGAAACAGAGGCGCTCGTTCCTCAGCGAGGCGGGAATTCTGGGACAGTTCGACCACGCCAACATTGTGCGTCTGGAGGGAGTCATTACCAGAGGTCAGTCGAGACAGAGAGATTAGGAAGAAAAGAGAGATGTATGGTCAGTCGAGACCAAGCGTATTGCACAAGTGCTGAAAAGTGAAGCCGAAAGAGTCTCGATCGCCCCCCGGTGGCTGGTCCCAGTATAGCTCATAAACTCAGCGTCTCGATCCCCCCCGGTGGCTGGTCCCAGTATAGCTCATAAACCCAGAGTCTCGATCGCCCCCCGGTGGCTGGTCCCAGTATAGCTCATAAACCCAGAGTCTCGATCGCCCCCCGGTGGCTGGTCCCAGTATAGCTCATAAACCCAGAGTCTCGATCGCCCCCCGGTGGCTGGTCCCAGTATAGCTCATAAACCCAGAGTCTCGATCGCCCCCCGGTGACTGGTCCCAGTATAGCTCATAAACCCAGAGTCTCGATCGCCCCCCGGTGGCTGGTCCCAGTATAGGTCATAAACTCAGAGTCTCGATTACCCCCCGGTGGCTGGTCCCAGTATAGCTCATAAACCCAGAGTCTCGATCGCCCCCCGGTGGCTGGTCCCAGTATAGCTCATCAACCCAGAGTCTCGATCGCCCCCCGGTGGCTGGTCCCAGTATAGCTCATAAACCCAGAGTCTCGATCGCCCCCCGGTGGCTGGTCCCAGTATAGCTCATAAACCCAGAGTCTCGATCGCCCCCCGGTGGCTGGTCCCAGTATAGCTCATAAACCCAGAGTCTCGATCGCCCCCCGGGGGCTGGTCCCAGTATAGCTCATAAACCCAGAGTCTCGATCGCCCCCCGGTGACTGGTCCCAGTATAGCTCATAAACCCAGAGTCTCGATCGCCCCCCGGTGGCTGGTCCCAGTATAGGTCATAAACTCAGAGTCTCGATTACCCCCCGGTGGCTGGTCCCAGTATAGCTCATAAACCCAGAGCCTCGATAGCCCTCCGGTGGCTGGTCCCAGTATAGCTCATAAACCCAGAGTCTCGATCGCCCCCCCCCCCGGTGTCTGGTCCCAGTATAGGTCATAAATCCCGCCCTCTTCATGAAGTCTAATGGCACGCGATGGAAACTAAACAATCAAATTACACTTCCAATGTTTTTTTTTTCTAAAGATGTTTTCTGTTAGGTAGTTTTTATCAGGCTGATTTAAGTTTAAGTGTTCGTTTTTTATTATTATTTTGATCTTAGTTCGTTATTTGATGCTATAAAAACAATAATGTGCCATCATGATTGACAGCTGTGATTGACAGCTTCTCTAAACAAAGTAGTCATTGAGGCACCAACGTACTTGTTTGGGGGATTTTTGGGAGGAGATTGGAGCCATGTCCATGACTGTTTATTTCACACTGACATAATGAGTTGCTCTGCAGTAAACTGTTTCTGCGGGAGTGTGTGTGTGTGTGTGTGTGTGGGCTGGACCTTGATTTCGTGGCTCCACTTCACGTTCACTACTGCGCAGAATCGGGTCCCAAATCAGCGCAATATGTCAGCGCCATATTAGGACTTTGGAGGCTTCACTTTTCACCAATAGAAGAGAGTGAAGGGGCGTCGTCCATCTTTTTTTACAGTCTATGGTAGAGAGACTGTGAAGAAAAGAGTGATGTATGGAAAGAGTTATTGGGATGTTCCTTGCAGGATAGGGAAAGACAAAGAACGAGAGGAATTAGTGGTTTGATGGCCCTCACCTTGAAAGAGATTCAGGGGGGATGTCCTTCCATTGAAAAGGAATAAAGGAGGGATGAGCGGCTTGTCTCGTTGCAGTAATGGAAAAGAGAATGATAAGCCATTGATTGGATGGTTTATTGGGAAGTGGATCCCTGAATAAATGGGCCGGTCCAAAATAAAAGTGCCAGAATAGAAAAGGAGGAGAGGGTTGATAGTTGTTGGATGGATAAGCGTCAGAGGTGAAGGATCAGAGACGATGAGGAGCAGGAGATGTTATCAGGACTGGAGAATCCCGAATCCCACTCGGAGAACAGATCCATCTTTAGACCAATCGATGGGATGCTCCTGGAGATATAGCTGATAGATGGATTTGCAGAGTGTGTTCTTGCCGAAGGGGACGAGGGATGATGAAGGTGTTTGGAGAGAGGGAAGACCTCGAGCAGATTCGCTGAATTAAAGAACTGATATTAGTCTGGGAATTATTCACATTGATTCCGCATGCAGAACATGATTGAAGTGAAGAGATGCTTTGAGATTGTGTTAGAGAGAATTACCTGCATTATTCTTCAGAATTACCCTCCAGTTTTGACTCGTAGGTTTCATCTGTGGTCTGATGAGCTGTGCAGTGTGGAAGGTGGAGTATGTCTAGAGAAAATCTCCATTTAAATATTCTTTTATTTAAATGCATATTGTAATTTGTCAACAAAACTGAATTGATTTTTGTTTTAATTGTTGGTTTAAATAAATAACCAATGTTTTTTTGGAGAGAAAATCTAATTGAGATTTTGGTATTAAATTAGCCTTATTATTTAAGTGTGTGTGTGTGTGTGTGTGTGTGTGTGTGTGTGTGTGTGTGTGTGTGTGTGTGTGTGTGTGTGTGTGTGTGTTTGTGTGCGTGCGTGTGCGTTTGTGCGTTTGTGCAGTGAGCGCTACAGCAGATGTTCACACTAGCTAGAATTATTGGTGTCCTAATCGCAGCTGGCCCTTAATGACTAATCTTCTCCACCTCCACCTGCAAATCTCTTTTTTTTTTCTGCGTTTACCTCCTGAAAGCCACAGTCTCCTTTCCATCAGCACCAGATCTCCACGGCTCGGGTGTCGGACCCAGAGCTCAGAGCCCAGCAGGAGGTGTTCTGATCGGGTGGATGAGGAGGAGTGATGGAGTTGGGTTGGGTTGAGTGATGGAGCAGGAGACGGTAGATTGAACAGACTGATAGCGAAGCCTCCTGTTCATCGGGCCGGTGTTGAATTCTCCAGATTGTTGGTGTTGAAGTACATGATTGAGAGATCTCTCTCTCTCTCTCTCTCTCTCTCTCTCTCTCTCTCTCTCTCTCTCTCTCTCTCTCTCTCTCTCTCTCTCTCTCTCTCTCTCTCTCTCTCTCTCTCTCTCTCACACCTGGGGATTTAATGCTGCCCGCCTCCCTAATGAAGCGTACTTCCCTCATCTTTCTCTGAGCTGCTTTCTATCACTCACTGGGAATAAAGACACGACAGACATCTGGAATACTTCATTCTGATAGGATAATTGTGATTTATCTATCCATCTATCTATCTACACTGAACAAAATTATAAACGCAACACTTTTGTTTTTGGCCCCATTTTTCATGAGCTGAACTCAAGACTTTTTCTCTGTAAACAAAAGGCCTATTTATTTCAAATGTTATTCACAAATCTATCTAAATCTGTGTTAGTGAGCACCTCTCCTTTGCCGAGATAATCCATCCACCTCACAGGTGTGGCTTATCAAGATGCTGATTAGACAGCATGATTATTGCACAGGTGTGCCTTAGGCTGGCCACAATAGAAGGCCACTCTAAAATGTGCAGTTTTATCACACGGCACAATGCCACAGATGTCGCAAGTTTTGAGGGAGCGTCCAATTAGCATGCTGACTGCAGGAATGTCCACCAGAGATGTTGCCCGTGAATTGAATGTTCATTTTTTTCTACCATAAGCCGTCTCCAAAGGCGTTTCAGAGAATTTGGCAGTACATCCAACCGGCCTCACAACCGCAGACCACGTCCAGCATCTTCACCTCCAAGATCGTCTGAGACCAGCCACCCGGACTGCTGCTGCAACACTCAGTTTGCAGAACCAAAGAATTTCTGAACAAACTGTCAGAAACCGTCTCAGGGAAGCTCATCTGCATGCTCGTCGTCCTCATTGGGGTCTCGACCTGACTGCAGTTTGTCGTCGTAACGGACTTGAGTGGGCAAATGCTCACATTCGATGGCTTCTGGCACTTTGGAGAGGTGTTCTCTTCACGGATGAATCCCGGTTTTCACTGTACAGGGCAGAGATGGCAGCCAGCTTGTATGGCGTTGTGTGGGTGAGCGGTTTGCTGATGTCAACGGTGTGGATGGAGTGGCCCATGGTGGCGGTGGGGTTATGGTATGGGCAGGCGTATGTTATCGACAAGAACACGGGTGCATTTTATCAATGGTATTTTGAATGCACAGAGATACCGTGACGAGATCCTGAGGCCCATTGTTGTGCCATTCATCCACGACATCACCTCATGTTGCAGCATGATAATGCACGGCCCCATGTTGCAAGGATCTGTGCACAATTCCTGGAAGCTGAAAACATCCCAGTTCTTGCATGGCCAGCACACTCACCGGACATTTCACCCATTGAGCATGTTTGGGAGGCTCTGGATCGGCGTATACGACAGTGTGTGTTCCAGGTCCTGCCAGTATCCAGCAACTTCGCACAGCCATTGAAGAGGAGTGGACCAACATCCCAATTCCATCCAGGCATATGGTGATGTAGCAATGTTCAGGGAAGAAGGAGGCGGGAACCGGCGAACAATCAAAATATAATTTATTTAAATAAAACAAACAAACGAAAATACCGCCAGCAGCCCCTCGCGGACGACTGCTGGCTACCGAAAATAAATATAACTAAAGTAAAATACAAAAACAAAACACAACTAAAATACAGGCCTGTTCCTCTCTCGATCATCAACGTCGTCGCTCCTCCTTTATGCTTCCGCTCCTCCGTGAGAGATGCGAGACCGGTGTGCCTCACAGGTGTTGCTCATTAGCAATCGCACCACCGGCCTCGCGCCGTTCTCTCACGTCCCTCGACCGTCCTGTTCGCCACAGGTGATCACAGCAGATACTGACTGGTTATCAGCCTGCAATACCTTAAAGAGATATTTCTGCTTGATTTAACCCATAACACTTAGTTCTTGCCATAAAAAATCTATCTGTTTGTTTAAATCAGTCTGTCAGTCAGTCATTTTTTGCTACTATACCTTTAAAACTATCTGTTGCCAATTTTCTATCTCGCCATCTGTCTATCATTCTATTGTTTTTTGTTCTATTTCTCTAAGGTTCTATACATCTATTGTTCCATCATTCTAAATATCAATCCATTTCTCCACAATTTTTGTCTGACTGTATGTTATCTCTTACATAACACTTAGACTTTAATGACAGTTTTTTTCCCGCTCGACCCCATCCTGTCCTCTCTCAACACTGATGAATTAAACAAACACATGATCCGAAGGTCTTCATATGTGTGTGTGTGTGTGTTTGCTGCAGGCAACACTATGATGATCGTGGTGGAGAGCGCGGTCAACGGAGCCCTCGACGCTTTCCTGCGGGTACGGGAATGTGTTTCTGTATCCGTTTGTTCTGCTGACTTTAATATTCTCATCATTATATATATTTAATGAATCATTATATGAAAAATGCTGCAATAGTACAGTAAATGGTACTTGTGAAATATGTAAGTTACATTACAAAACGTGCAGATGTGATTTAATGATAAAAAAAGAAAACAATGATTGTCAAGTGAAGCATTTTATCTTGTCAGACGAAGTGAAATTCTTCAAAAGACGTGAAGTTATTTATTTCTTCTAATATCTCATAAATATTTGAGGGCTTCAATTTTGTACTGTTTTTGGTTTTCCTTTCCATTTCCCATTTTCCTTTCTTTTCCCTTTCATTTCCTTTACAATGTCCAATTATTTTCCTTTTTCCTTTTCTTCCCTCTCCGACTTTACCATTCATTTTCTTTCCTTTTCCCCCTTCATTTCCTCTCAAATATCCTTTACTTTTTAACTTTTTTCATTACTTCATTACTTTTCCCTTTCTCTTTCTCTCTCATTTGCTTACCATTCTTCTGGAATGCCCTATTCTTTCTCTATATTTACTTTACATTTAATTTAATATTCAACAATATTATTGATATGTCTGCATTGACACAATTATATGAGAACTTAACTGAGCTGGACGGTGACAGAGCGTCTATTTATATAAATTAACTAAATTAACTTTTTGACAACAAAAATGAACCATTACTGAGCTTACTTAAGATGAGACACTATTTTCTTCTAGAAACAAACTTTTCTGCATTATTTTCCTGTTATCACTGTAAAGCTGCTTTGAAACAATATGTATTGTAAAAAGTGCTATAAAAAAATAAAGGTCACTTGATTTTTCCCTTTTTCTTTGTCCTTCCTTTTCCTCTTTTTCCCCTTTTTCTCCTCGCTCTCTCATGAAAACAGAAACATGAAGGTCAGCTGACGGTCCTCCAGCTGGTGGATCTGTTGAGTGCAGTGGCGTCTGGGATGAAGTATCTGACAGAGATGGGTTTTATCCATCGCCGACTGGCCGCTCATAAAGTCCTGGTGAACAGCAGTCTGGATTGCAAAGTGTCAGGCTTCAGACCGCTTCAGGACGACAAGATTGAGGCGGTCTACAGCACACTAGTGAGTGTTTTACCATAATGCAACACTGCACTCTCAAACGCTTCCCGACGGGAGTCAGCATATTCCTCTGAAAGTCAAAGCACAGCTCTTATAGAGTTCATCAAACTTTTATGCGGGTTCTTGCAAGCATGTGGTGTATTTTAAGAGCGCCTCAGTGCTTCATGCTTCTGTTATGTTAAAATGAATGCAGAAGTCAGGATTTAGTACAGCACAACACACAATACACACACTCCAGGAGATCGCTTTCCTGTGTTTGTAGTTGGATGTGTTTCCGGATCAACATTTCTTTCCCTTTTATTCCAGCACGCAGGGAAGAGTTTGGTTCTGTGGACGGCTCCGGAGGCCATTCAGTATCACCGTTACAGCTCTGCTTCCGATGTCTGGAGCTTCGGGATCGTCATGTGGGAAGTCATGTCCTTCGGAGAGAGACCGTACTGGGACATGGGCAACCAAGATGTGCGTCTGGCCCTTTGTATTTCTTTTGATGAATCACCAGCTGTGCAGTTCTGCATCACTTTTTTTCCAAATTATTTTTCTCTCTCTCTCTCTCTCTCTCTCTCTCTCTCTCTCTCTCTCTCTCTCTCTCTCTGTCTCTCTCTCTCTCTCTCTCTCTCTCTCTCTCTTTTCCTCCTCCTTTAGATCTCCCTAAAATCCTTTTAAGTTTGTTTGTGATGTATATCCCCCCCCCCCCCCCCCCCCCCCCCCTCTCTCTCTCTCTCTCTCTCTCTCTCTCTCTCTCTCTCTCTCTCTCTCTCTCTCTCTCTCTCTCTCTCTCTCTCTCTCTCTCTCTCTCTCTCTCTCTCTCTCTCTCTGTCTCTCTCTCTCTCTCTCTCTTCTGCCTCTCTCTGTTGGCCGGATGGGATTTTGTTGTGTGAAGTTAAGAGTCATGCATTTGTATGAAAATTTTAAAGTAGCTAAAGTGGAGGACCTTTAAAGACCTCAGATAAGTGTGTGTGTGTGTGTGTGTGTGTGTGTGTGTGTGTGTGTGTGCGCACTTCAGCTCCGTGACCGATCAGACTCAGAAGTGGCTCGGCGTGTTTCCTGACTGGCCTCTTTTTCATGGCTGCAGCAAAGATCCTCATAGTGTTTGAAATAAACCCCTGAAATACATCACACCCCAGTAATAAAAACTCTAAAAATGTAAAGAAACAGCATCACAAAAATTAAACGCATGAATAACATAAGCTACTTTTATTTAATTTTTTGTTTTATTTAATTTAATTTTTAATTTTATTACATTTTTTCATTTGTTTTTATTTTTTATTTTATTTTCAGATCTGAAATTAATAAAAGGCTTGTGATAATATGATACGACCAGATGGCCAAAGCTGTTTCTCTCCTGTGAGACAAAACACATTTAGAACTATGAAGTCATTATGAATTAACGAGCCTCACAACGTAAAGGTTTTAAACAAAAAAGAGGAGAGTGGAACTCCTCAAGAGGACATGCTTTCTGCATGTTTACGGCTGAATGGATGATTGCTGGGAAAGCCAAAGGCATTAATGCATTCAAAGCAAGAACCTTTCATTTTATTCTTGTGGTGTAGATAATGTTTGTGTTGTCATTGTAAGTGAGTTTAAGCAGTGCTTTTATTGTATTCAGAATATCTAATAAAGAGAGGCTCATAGAGACGGAGGCAAGGACACATTCTGCAATAAAACAATAATTTGCAAATTTCTCTAAGAAATGTCAGTATCGATAAAGATTGCTTTGCGAGAAAACAGGAAGCTCGCCCGAATATATAATGAAAAAATGCAGCAATGAGGTGTTTATCCATGAACAAATAATTTATAACGTATACAGTGGGTCTAAAAATCTAGGATTGTGAGTGAGTGTGCGTTGCGAGTGAGTGTGCTAGTGAGTGTGTGAGTGAGTGTGCTAGTGAGTGAGTGTGCGAGTGAGTAATATTAACTAATAATTTATAAGATGTATAAAGTGGGTCCAAAAGTTGCACTGAAAATCTAGGATTGAAAATCTATTTTAAAACTGGCAATAAACAAACAAAAGTGAAGAAGAAATAAGATTCTGCACTGTGTCTGTGTTCTCCCAATTCTGAATATTGAGTTGTTCTGTTTTTGTGTTGTAATGTGTGTGCGTGTCTGTGTGGATCACAGGTAATAAAGGCGATCGAGGATGGCTTCCGGCTGCCTGCACCGGTGAACTGTCCCGGGTCTCTTCATCAGCTCATGCTGGACTGCTGGCAGAAGGAGAGAACGGAGAGGCCGAGCTTCACTCAGATTCACAGCGCTCTCAGCAAGAGCATCAGAAGCCCTGACAGCATCGGCTCCTCCAGCCTGGGACGCAGGTACTTTCCGACTCCTGCACCTCCTCTTCCCGTTCCTCACCGCATCATTCGGTTCTCCCGTCTCCTGCCCCTCCTCTTCCCATTCCTTACTGGATCATACGGTTCTCCCGTCTCCTGCACCTCCTCTTCCCATTCCTCACCGCATCGTTCGGTTCTCCCGTCTCCTGCACCTCCTCTTCCTGTTCCTCACTGGATCATACGGTTCTCCGGTCTCCTGCACCTCCTCTTCCCATTCCTTACTGGATCATACGGTTCTCCCATCTCCTGCACCTCCTCTTCCCGTTCCTCACCGCATCGTTCGGTCCTCCCGTCTCCTGCACCTCCTCTTCCCGTTCCTCACCGCATCATTCGGTTCTCCCGTCTCCTGCACCTCCTCATCCTGTTCCTCACTGCATCATACGGTTCTCCCGTCTCCTGCACCTCCTCTTCCCGTTCCTCACCGCATCATACGGTTCTCCCGTCTCCTGCACCTCCTCTTCCCATTCCTCACCGCATCATACGGTTCTCCCATCTCCTGCACCTCCTCTTCCCATTCCTCACCGGATCATATGGTTCTCCCGTCTCCTGCTCCTCCTCTTCCCGTTCCTCACCGAATCATACGGTTCTCCTGTCTCCTGCACCTCCTCTTCCCGTTCCTCACCGAATCATACGGTTCTCCTGTCTCCTGCACCTCCTCTTCCTGTTCCTCACCGGATCATACGGTTCTCCCGACTCCTGCACCTCCTCTTCCCATTCCTCACCGGATCATATGGTTCTCCCGTCTCCTGCACCTCCGCTTCCCATTCCTCACTGGATCATACGGTTCTCCCGTCTCCTGCACCTCCTCTTCCCATTCCTCACCGGATCATACGGTTCTCCAGTCTCCTGCACCTCCTCTTCCCATTCCTCACCGGATCATACGGTTCTCCAGTCTCCTGCACCTCCTCTGACCATTCCTCACTGAATCATACGGTTCTCCCAACTCCTGCTCCTCCTCTTCCCGTTCCTCACCGGATCATACGGTTCTCCCGTCTCCTGCACCTCCTCTTCCCGTTCCTCACCTTTTCATTCGGTTCTCCCGTCTCCTGCACCTCCTCATCCTGTTCCTCACTGGATCATACGGTTCTCCCGTCTCCTGCACCTTCTCTTCCCGTTCCTCACCGCATCATACGGTTCTCCCGTCTCCTGCACCTCCTCTTCCCATTCCTCACTGGATCATACGGTTCTCCCGACTCCTGCTCCTCCTCTTCCCGTTCCTCACCGAATCATACGGTTCTCCTGTCTCCTGCACCTCCTCTTCCCGTTCCTCACCGAATCATACGCTTCTCCTGTCTCCTGCACCTCCTCTTCCCGTTCCTCACCGGATCATACGGTTCTCCCGACTCCTGCACCTCCTCTTCCCATTCCTCACCGGATCATATGGTTCTCCCGTCTCCTGCACCTCCGCTTCCCATTCCTCACTGGATCATACGGTTCTCCTGTCTCCTGCACCTCCTCTTCCCATTCCTCACCAGATCATACGGGGACCCAAACATAATCATCTAAACCTTCTTTTATATTAATCTGGATGTGATATCCTGTTTACCTACCTGACCAAAAATGTGAAAATATTTAAAAATGTATTTTATTTCTCTCTCTCTCTCTCTCTCTCTCTCTCTCTCTCTCTCTCATTAGCCAATAATAATATACATAATAATAAACAAATAATCAATAAAGTGAATAAATTAATCAGTAAACAAATACATGAATACACTTATATGAACAAGAAATTAAATGGAAAAAAAACTAAAAAAAAAACGCCTTTGTACATTTGTACCTACATTCAGACAAGATAAGAATATTTCTGACTTTAGCTTTGTCCGCTGGCTGACTCTTGTAGTTTGTGGCAGAGTGTTACATATTTTGCTGCTGTTGTGTTCGAGCTAGAGTTTTCTTCTCTATGATTTAATTTTTCTGAATTGTCTTCTCTCTCTCTCTCCCTGCAGGACCCTGGGCTCATCTGTATCGCTAGCGGAGCGAACGCTTCCCTCCTTCCCCTCCTTCAGTTCGGTGGGCGAGTGGCTGGAGGCTGTAGACATGGGCCGCTATAAAGACAACTTCACTGCGGCTGGATACTGTTACCTGGAGTCTGTGGCTCGCATGACCGTTCAGTGAGTGACCCGTGTCAAATCCGTCCTGAATCCTGAGTGAGTGAGTGAGTGAGTGAGTGTGTGAGTGAGGGAGTGACTGTGTGAGTGATGGAGTGAGTGTGTGAGTTTGTGAGTGAGTGTGTGAGTTTGTGAGTGACTGTGTGAGTGTGTGAGTGAGTGTGTGAGTGAGTGTGTGAGTGAGTGTGTGAGTGAGTGTTTGAGTGAGTGTTTGAGTGAGTGTTTGAGTGAGTGTGTGAGTGAGTGTGTGAGTGAGTGTGTGAGTGAGTGTGTGAGTGAGTGTGTGAGTGAGTGTGTGAGTGAGTGTGTGAGTGAGTGTGTGAGTGACTGTGTGAGTGACTGTGTGAGTGACTGTGTGAGTGACTGTGTGAGTGACTGAGTGACTGTGTGAGTGACTGTGTGAGTGACTGTGTGAGTGACTGTGTGAGTGACTGTGTGAGTGACTGTGTGAGTGACTGAGTGAGTGTGTGAGTGAGTGTGTGAGTGACTGTGTGAGTGACTGTGTGAGTGACTGTGTGAGTGACTGTGTGAGTGACTGTGTGAGTGACTGTGTGAGTGACTGTGTGAGTGACTGTGTGAGTGACTGAGTGATTGTGTGACTGTGTGAGTGACTGTGTGAGTGACTGAGTGACTGAGTGATTGTGTGAGTGACTGAGTGACTGTGAGTGACTGAGTGACTGAGTGATTGTGTGAGTGATTGTGTGACTGAGTGAGTGACTGAGTGAGCGACTGAGTGAGTGACTGAGTGTGTGGGTGACTGAGTGTGTGGGTGACTGAGTGTGTGGGTGACTGAGTGTGTGGGTGACTGTGTGAGTGAGTGAGTGACTGATTGAGTGAGTGACTGAGTGAGTGGGTGACTGTGTGGGTGACTGTGTGGGTGACTGTGTGGGTGACTGTGTGGGTGACTGTGTGGGTGACTGAGCGAGTGTGACTGAGCGAGTGTGACTGAGCGAGTGTGACTGAGCGAGTGTGACTGTGCGAGTGACTGAGTGACTGAGTGACTGATTGATTGTGTGAGTGAGTGTGTTTGACCGTGTGAGCGATTGTGTGAGTGAGTGTGTTTGACCGTGTGTTTGACCGTGTGAGCGACTGTGTGTTTGACTGTGTGAGTGACTGTGTGAGTGACTGTGTGAGTGACTGTGTGAGTGACTGCGTGAGTGACTGCGTGAGTGACTGCGTGAGTGACTGCGTGAGTGACTGCGTGAGTGACTGCGTGAGTGACTGCGTGAGTGAGTGACTGAGTGAGTGACTGAGTGAGTGACTGAGTGAGTGACTGAGTGAGTGACTGAGTGAGTGACTGAGTGAGTGACTGTGTGAGTGACTGTGTGTTTGACTGTGTGTTTGACTGTGTGTTTGACTGTGTGTTTGACTGTGTGAGTGACTGTGTGAGTGACTGTGTGAGTGACTGTGTGAGTGACTGTGTGAGTGACTGTGTGAGTGACTGCGTGAGTGACTGCGTGAGTGACTGCGTGAGTGACTGCGTGAGTGACTGCGTGAGTGACTGAGTGAGTGACTGAGTGAGTGACTGAGTGAGTGACTGAGTGAGTGACTGAGTGAGTGACTGAGTGAGTGACTGTGTGAGTGATTGTGTGAGTGAGTGAGTATGTTTGACTGAGTGAGTGAGTGAGTGATTAAGTAAGAAAGCATTTGTGACAGGCTCTGTTGTTTCTGCAGGGATGTGTTGAGTCTTGGCATCACCTCTCTGGAGCACCAGAAACTGATCCTGTCTGCCATCCAGACTCTGAGAGCTCAGGTGATCCAGATGCACGGACGAGGGGTTCAGGTCTGACAGACAAACAGATGTTCTCACGATTACCCAGAAGCCCTTCATCAGACAGGAGGAGATGATAACCCTCACTTCTCTCCCCAATCTTCCTTTTCTCCTTCCTTTATCTTCTGGTGGGGTGAACACTGCATCTTTACTGAGGGGAAAATGTCACGAGCGAGACGATTCTTCTAGAATAACCTGTGCTGTTCCTCGACGGTGACCGAGAGCCTCGTCTCTGTCCTGGAGAAGCTCGTCTGACTCTCAAAGGGCCTTTTTCTTTATCCAAGCGAAAGAACTCGTGCTTCAAGCACTGATCCTCCTCTAACGTGGACAGAACCGGGAGCGTTCGCTGCGCCGAGCGGGAGAAGATCTCGCCGTGTCTTCAGGAAATAAGTTGAGTTCTGGTATAAGAAATCTTAAATAATATGTAAATCCCTTTTTCTGTCTTTCCCTGACTTGATTACTGTCTACTTTTTTCCTTTTGGCTTTCTTTCTCCACACTTTATACTCATTTCTGTATAGAAGCCCAGTTCCGCCGCATAAGAAAACAAATCATGCTCTTGTAAATCTTAACTATGACATTATATGTCGAAATTATGATGTACTAAGTCATTCTGAGATGAAAAGTCAAAAATATGATATAGTCATAATTATGACAAAAAATGTCAAAATTGACATACTAAGTCAAAATTATGACAAGACGAAATTAACCAGTAAATTGACAGTCATAATTTTTGAATTTGTTTTTATTATTCCATATTTTTAATATCATAATTATGACCTAGTATGTCATAATTAAAAATTCTGTGTCATAATTATGACTTATGTCATAGTTTTTACTTTTTCAACTTTTCATTATGAGATAATTGACAATAAGGTTATAGTAAAAATATGATATAAAAGGTTGAAATTTACTAAATTGACACACTAAATTGACACTAACATGAAAACGAAATTATGAAAAAAAAATCATAATTATGACTCATAATTTCATTTTTAAATAATTTTCATAATTTAAATTATTTCAAAATGATGACATACCACACACAAGTCATAATTATGAGATGAAAAGTTGAAATTATGACTAAACTGACATAAAAAGATGAAATTATGACATGCATGATTTCTTTTTCTTATATGACGCAAATGGGCTTCCATATTTCTGAAGGAAATTTCTGAGTTTAAATTATTATTGTAGGACATCTGTACTCGTTATGTTTTCTCCTGTCTACTATAGAGACAATGTTTGCACTGCAGCATCCATGACGTACAGAAACTTGTATCATATTTATTAGATGATGAGTTATTTATCTGTTTACTGAAGCTTATTGGAGCTCAGTTTTTGAATGCAAAAATATTATGTTTGAAAATGGAAAACACAGCACTGAATCTGGACGTTCAGCTGTCATTTCATCAAAATGCTCTTGGATTGTTGTTTGTGTAATTTATTTTTTCCTGCACTTTGAGTGAGTGAGTGAGAGAGTGATTGTGGGAGTGAGTGAGCGAGTGAGTGATTGTTAGTGATTGTGAGTGAGAGAGTGATTGTGAGAGTGAGAGAGTGATTGTTAGTGATTGTGAGTGAGAGAGTGATTGTGGGAGTGAGTGAGTGTGAGAGTGATTGTGAGTGAGTGAGAGTTATTTTGAGAGTGAGTGAGCGAGTGAGTCATTGTGTGAGTGAGTGAGAGAGAGTTATTTTGAGAGTGAGTGAGCGAGTGAGTCATTGTGTGAGTGAGTGAGAGAGAGTTATTTTGAGAGTGAGTGAGCGAGTGAGTCATTGTGTGAGTGAGTGAGAGAGTGATTGTTAGTG
Organism: Meda fulgida; assembly: GCA_030578275.1. Lineage (NCBI taxonomy): Eukaryota > Metazoa > Chordata > Actinopteri > Cypriniformes > Leuciscidae > Meda > Meda fulgida. Next base: position 515,584 of record CM060634.1, on the reverse strand, counting down.
ATTGTGAGTGAGAGAGTGATTGTGAGAGTGAGGGAGTGAGTGATGGTGTGAGTGAGCGATTGTTAGAGTGATTGTGAGTGATCGAGTGTGTGTGAGTGTGAGTGAGTGAGATTGAGAGAGTGTGTGAGAGTGTGTGAGAGTGTGTGAGTCAGTGTGAGTGAGTGTGTGAGAGTGTGTGAGTCAGTGTGATTGAGTGTGTGTGTGTGAGAGAGTGAGATTGAGAGAGTGTGAGTGAGTGAGAGAGTCAGTGAGTGTGTGTGTGTGTGTGTGTGTGTGTGTGTGTGTGTGTGTGTGAGAGAGAGAGAGAGAGAGAGTCCGTGTGAGTGTGTGAGTGTGTGAGTCAGCGAGTCAGCGAGTCAGCGAGTCAGCGAGTCAGTGAGTCAGTGAGTGAGAGTCTGAGAGTGTGTGTGAGAGTGCGTGAGTGAGTGAGTGATTGAGTGTGTGTGTGTGTGTGTGTGTGTGAGTCAGTGAGTGTGTGTGAGTCAGTGAGTGTGTGTGAGTCAGTGAGTGTGTGTGAGTCAGTGTGTGTGTGTGTGAGTGTGTGTGAGTGAGTCAGTAAACAGACTTACAGACTTTCTTTTCCCGCAGTGATGGCAGTTGTCTGATTCTCTCAGACGTGTTTAGTACTTGATGTTGCTGTTTTCTACAAAGGAAGTGGTTGTTGTTTAACAGGAATGTTCTAGTGTTATTGAATTTAGATTTACTGTGTGACGTGAGCGTTTGAACAAGACTTGGTTGGACTTGGATGTGTTTAAGCAGTATTGAGCGAAACCCTAATTCAGAACATTCGCAGTTTTATCATAGAAGCACGTCGATGCAATTCACGTTAATAAAGAGTTTAACACACATCATGACAAATACACAGTACAAAACAAATGACTGGATTTTTGTCCTCATACTGTATTGGGTTGTTCTTGATTTTCAGGATATAAACAATTGAAGCGTTTTGGAATTAAGTAATAGGAGCATCATTTTCATTGTTTTACAGACATGCATATTCATAATTATTGCAGCCATATCATATCTGAAGGTGGCGTAACAAAATTAATAATCGCTTCAAAATCTAAAGGACAAAGACATGCTGTACTGTAGTTTAATAACCCTTTACCGAACAAAACTCGATTCCCCTTTGCATTGAGTGTATCATTCTGATCTCTGTTTGATACTGTAAATATGTATTTGAAAATGCAATCTATTTTTATAATTTGTTTGAATAATAATGTGTTGAATGAGATCCTCTCACTGTGTTAAAATGACTTCTTGTTTGAATTAGGCGAGTAGCGAAGAAAAGTTGTTTGAAATAATCAAGTCTCTTTTTTTAGTTGTTTTTTTTTCTCTTTTTTGTTTGGAATTTTTCATGATTTTTACCTGTTAGAAAAGCAGATGGCTGTTGCAATATTGAAACATGTTATTAAAAAAATACAATACAGGTACCCTGGACTTTATTGTGTTTGCTCGCGGTCTTCCAGTTGCTGAATCCATACACACTCATGATACACACATCATACACACTCGTGATACACACATCATACACACTCCACACATTATACACACTCGTGATACACACATCATACACACTCATGATACACACATCATACATACTCGTGATACACACATTATACACACTCGTGATACACACATCATGAAGTGTGTTTTAATCATGTGTAATCAATGTCGAGTCAATCAAGCGTTTCCCGCCAGCTTTTAACCCCCGGAAAAACAGCGGGAAGCAAAAAAGGTGTTCTTTGTTCTGTGTTTTTATCTAAAGGTTTCTTTTTAATAAACGGTTCTCTTTCCTGCTACTGGCAATGAAAATACACCAGAATATTTATTAACATTTGATTTAGTCTTTTCCACAGTTTTCCGTGTCGTATACTGATTCTTCATATTCTTAAATATTAAGTCGTCATTCAGTCCAAGATGAGCTTCAGTCAATCCAAGCGCTTCCATTTCTATCAGTAATAATTCAAAGGGTTTCATTTCTCTCCTTTCACTTTCTTAGTACTAAAAATCCCTTGGAGAAGATCATGAGGGAGAACTGAAAGTGTGAAGAGGAAGAAAATATGCCAGTTAATACTTCAACTGCCAGTAGTGAGAAAGCAAGGCGTGTGTGTGTGTGTGTGTGTGTTTACGTGTTTTGTGTTCAGATTAAAAGACTCTTGTGTAAGAAGAAAGAAGTGTCCACCTCTAAGTCGGTGTGAAGGGTAAAGTTTCCTAATACAAAAGTTTGATCCGAGCAGTTTAGAGTGCCAGGCCTCAAATCGGATTTGGGGAATTAATCCGGATCGGGAGCAAGTGTGAACAAACACAGTGTAGTGTGGCTTGATGTATTCTCTCTCCGGGAACATGTGTTCTCTCGAGGTCCAAACACTCTATAGTTCAGTTCATTCACTGAGGATAGAGACGTCAAGAGTGTGTGTGTGTGTGTGTGTGTGTGTGTGTGTGTGTGTGTGTGTGTGTGTGTGTGTGTGTGTGTGTAGTTCTGTTGTGAAGAGGATCACATGAAAGGAGCAGATGAACAGTGTGTTCTGGAATTCCTGCTGGGCTTTTAGTGGCTTTAAAGTGAACTGTGATTAAATGCTGTAGGAGGCTAAAACACTAAAAACCTTTCATTATTATGCATTAATCTTCAATGATGTGTGCTTGGCATTAAATAGAGAGAGAGAGAGAGAGAGAGAGTGTGTGTGTGTGTGTGTGTGTGTGTGTGTGGGTGGGTGTGTGTGTTTACTTTATGAGGACCCATGTTATGGTGTGTATTCAGGTTTCAGGCCACAGCCCTACATTATGAGGTCATGCTGATGTCTTCATAATTCAAATCACTAAATAGACATACTAAGCATTTTTATTAAAAATGTAAAAATGCAGAAAGTTTTCTGTGAGGGATAGAAAATATAATTAGCTCAGTATAAAAACCATTACGTCTCTGCAATCTCTTCATAATGATGTTCACATTTTCTGTACTCTATTTTGATCTTTTGAGGACTTTTTTGGTCCCCATGAGGAAAACAGTTTATAAATCATACTTATGTATTTTAAAAATGTAAAACTGCAGAACATTCTCGGTGAGGTTTGTGTTTAGGGGCAAGGCAAGTTTATTTATATAGCACGTTTAATACACAATGGTAATTCAAAGTGCTTTAGATAGAAAAGGAATTAAAATAATCTCAACAGATGCATCTGAATAAAGAAATGTCAAGTGTTCTGCAGTCTCGTCTGAACATCACGAATCTGTCGAGAGCCTCGTCACGCTTCCTCTGATTCACTCTCGTGTTTTTGGCCGAGCCCAGATTACACGTTCTGAGACCAGTCGAACACAAGTTGCTCCGCTTTTGATTTCTGTTCATGTCTGCTCCTTTCGTCTCTCCACCAGCCTAATGTAGGTCACACTACACTTCTACACTACCCAGTGTGAGGAAAACAGCAGAGAGGTGAAGTGTGTAATTCGTCGTGGAACGGTCTATAATTACACACTATCACATTTGTAAATCTGTAATATGGACAATGTAGTGTTCCGTATTTTCTGCATTACTCTATATTTCCCCCAGTGTTCTTCATCCAGAACTGATCTCAGGTCAGCTTTACTCCCTTCTTCATGATGTTCTAATGGCAGATTACAGCTTTAACTTTCTCTGATAGTTTTACTGAGGTCTGAACTAACTTCACTTTACTGACATATTTTTGCAATCACCTCTAATTTATCGGTCTCAAGTTCATTTTTAGTCAAAATTAAGTAATTCTCCACTAAGTTCACACATTCAGTTTAACCGCAGGGTAACAGAAAGAGTCTTTGATAGGTCTTGCTGAAAACACTGCTAAAACCAGCCTTTACTGGTTTGAACTGGTTTGAGCTGGTCTCCCAGTCTGGCCAAGGTAAAGAAGAACTGGTCAAACCCAGATGAGAGGTTTTGCAGTCCTTTACTGCCCTGTAGTGTCTGTTCGAGGTATTGCAAACATTGGATGGCTGTAACTCAAGAATACGCCTACACTGAGAGATAACAAAAAGAGATATATTGTTACAGAAAACATACTTTAATGGACATTGCTGTGCTGAAACAAAAGTAAAAATCAATCAATTCAGTTTCTTCCATTGTATACCGTCATTCATTCATTAACTCACTACACAGAAAATGTGCTGTATTCAATTCAATTTAGATTTATTTGTATAGCGCTTTTCACAATACATATTGTTTCAAAGCAGCTTTACAGAAAATGTGTCACTTATAGATTTCAGAAATGGACATACAAATCCCACAGTTAGATAATAATGTATTAATTTAAACAATATCAATTTAAGGCAGAAACAATGAGCTCATTGAAGTAATGAATACATGTTTGTTAACAAATGATTAGGATATATAAATGGTGTGTGTTGATTCAGAGTTTGTCTTCATAAGAGGCTGAAAGAAACCTAAAGGGTTCCTGTCATGGATCATATTATGGATTTAATTTGAACGAATTAAACAGCTCATAAGTATTCTTTATCACTAGAAAAAAACTGAAATAACTGGTTAAACATGAAAATATTATGCCATCATTTTGCAGTAGACTTCTTACAAATTGAGTCAAGAACCTTTTTTCTAACATGCCCTTTCCCTCTCTCAGTTTCTCTGCGTAAAGATGATATCTTCAGAAATCACTCCATAAGTTGTGCCTACGCTGCCAGTCAAACGTGTTAGATCAGTGCGTTTTTAAAAGAAGTCCCTTCTGCTCACCAAGGCTGCATTTATTTGATTAAAATACAAAAAAACTGTAATATTGTTATGGTATATTTTAATATATTTTAAAATGTAATTTATTCCTGTGATCAAAGCTGAATTTTGCATCATTACTCCAGTCTTCAGTGTCACATGATCCTTCAGAAATACCTCTAATATGAGGATCTGATGCTCAAAAACATTCATTATTAATATGAATGTAGAAAATTGTTGTGCACACTTTTTTTTGTGTGTGTAAAGTTCAAAAGAACGGAATTATAATTATAATCTAACATTATAAATGTATTTACTGTAACTTTTGATCAATTTAATTCATCCTTGATGAATAAAAGTATTGATTTCTTTTAATAATTTCCCCTAAAAAATTAAATAAAAATACTAACTGACCCCAAACTTTTGAACGGCAGTGTTTAATGTTACAAAAGCTTCTACTTCAGATAAATGCTGTTCTTTTGAACTTTCTATACATCAAAGAATCCTGACATAAAAATGTAAAAACTGTTTTCAACATTGATAATAATCATAAATGTTTCTTGAGCATCAGATCCTCATATTCTCCTGATTTCTGAAGGATCATGTGACACTGAAGACTGGAGTAATGATGCTGAAACTCAGCTTTGATCACAGGAATAAATTACACTTTACTAGATATTCACATAGAAAACAGATGATTTACATTAGAATATTTCACTGTTTTACTTTGATCAAATAAATGCAGCGTTGGTGAGCAGAAGAGACACTTTTAAATACATTAAAAGCTTTTGACGGGTAGTGTAACTGTTCCTCTTGCCTCACTCTCTCCAGCTGAGGCCCAGTGTGTGAGCTATGAAGGAGAAGATGTGTGTGTCCTCCAGGATGGCTTTAGCGGTGGGTTTGCCGGACCCGTGTCCGCTCCGTGTGTCCACTCGCACCATCAGGGGCTGTTTCTGAGCCGGGCTCCGGCCCACGCCGTACTGGAGAGCCGCTGCGTACTTCAGTGTGTGTAGAGGAACCACACGGTCATCGTGATCCGCCGTCAGCAACAGCATCGCCGGATACGGGCCCCCGACTCCAGGAGCCTCAGGGAGGTTGTGGAGAGGAGAGTACCTGTGCAAGAAACATCACACTGGTGTTTAGTATTATTGGGAACACTTTACTGTAAGGTTCATTAGTTAAGTGTGGGATAATGTACATCCAGTCGTTGTTATCTCAGAATAAACCCGACAGGGTGATCAGGATCAGGTCTCCATCAGCCTGAAGGGGTTTATTCTGAGATACACACACAGACACACACACACACACACACACACTTATGTGTATATTACATTATATTATATATATTACCGTATATAACTTATACGGTATAGGTTTGTATATAGCTTATATGATATAGGTTTATATATAACTTATACAGTATAGGTTTATATATAACATACGGTATAGGTTTGTATATAACTTATACGGTATAGGTTTATATATAGCTTAGCTTATATGATATAGGTTTATATATAACATACGGTATAGGTTTGTATATAACTTATACGGTATAGGTTTATATATAGCTTAGCTTATATGATATAGGTTTATATATAACTTATACAGTGTAGGTTTGTATATAATTTATACGGTATAGGTTTATATATAGCTTATATGGTATAGGTTTATATATAACATACGGTATAGGTTTGTATGTAACTTATACGGTATAGATTTATATATAACTTATACAGTATAGGTTTAAATATAACTTATACAGTATAGGTTTGTATATAGCTTAGCTTATATGATATAGGTTTATATATAACTTATACAGTATAGGTTTATATATAACTTATACGGTATAGGTTTATATATAACATACGATATAGGTTTGTATATAACTTATACGGTATAGGTTTATATATAGCTTATATGGTATAGGTTTATATATAACATACGGTATAGGTTTGTATATAACTTATACGGTATAGGTTTATATATAGCTTATACAGTATAGGTTTATATATAGCTTAGCTTATATGATATAGGTTTATATATAGCTTATACGATATAGGTTTATATATAACTTCTATGGTATAGGTTTATATATAACTTATACGGTATAGGTTTGATACGGTATAGGTTTGTATATAACTTATACAGTATAGGTTTATATATAGCTTATACGGTATAGGTTTATATATAGCTTATACGGTATAGGTTTATATATAGCTTATACGATATAGGTTTATATATAACTTATACGGTATAGGTTTATATATAACTTCTACGGTATAGGTTTGTATATAACTTATACAGTTCTAGGTTGTTGAGAAGACAGAAGCCCTACTTGATGAGCCACTGAAACTGCTCTGGATCGTCCGCACAACCATAGTCGGTGGTCCAGGCGTGACCGATGGTGAATCTGTGAAACTTGAGCATGTCCATGACCCCGACCTCAGCGACGGCACAACCGAAGAGATCGGGCCGCTGGTTCACACACGCGCCTGGAACACAATCACAGAGGAAAACAAGTCAAGTCACCTCCATTTATATAGTGCTTTTAACAATATAGATTGTTTCAAAACTACGGAGCCCGGGAAGTCACCTGTGGGGCAAAAAACAATCCGTGGCAACGTTTTTGCAATCCATCCCCTCAGTTTATAAACCGTACTCACGAATTCTTAAACTGTTCCCTCGGTTTAACAAATCGTGCCCACGAGTTCCTAATCCGCGCACTCAGATTTGTAAACCGTGCCTTCAGTTTTGGCAATCTGTACCCACAAATTCATAAAACATGCCCACGCTTTTGCAATCCGTTCCCACTGTACTCACGGATTTACTACCAAGCTTTACAGTGATAACAGGAGATTACAGTAACCGAGATTGTTTGGCTTTACATCAGATCTAGAATAAAGTTATTGTCCAGATAAAGTTAGTTTTGATTCACTTCCGTCGCAACGATCATTAGTTATCAACTTAGGGGCCGCTAACACAACACCACTCTACAGAAAACCCTTAACGCGCTCCGGCCGCTCATCCGCACGACAGCAGTGTTTAGTGCTCGAGAACGCAAACTTTGGAGCAAGCCTTGAAAAATGTTGAAAAAAAGTTATCTCTGCGCAAACTTCAAAAACACGAATCTGTGAAAACGCTGACGGCGTGCACATGCATATTACATGTTTAGTCTATAGGTGTGCGTGTTTGAATATATATTTGCGCAGGCATGTAGTCTTTCTTTACAAATTGACCTCAACAAATTACTTGTCTGGCCTTAAAAATTGGCCTTTAAAACACAGATCACTCTTCTCCCACTGTATGAAATGGCCAAACACACTCCGAGTTTACCAAACACACTCCGAGTTTACCAGACAGACTGACTCACACACCTGCACTTAAATGAGTGGGCTTTACATGTGTGGATTAATCAGATAGAACAGCCCGATTTGACACACCTCACATTTTTAAAGGCCACGTATCTACACTGTGACTAAACATCTGGATCGGCACACACACATAACCTAGCTAACACATTCACAGTAAAGAGGATTTTTCAAATGCTTAGTAATTTATTCACCACCACTGTTTTGAAACCAGTGCACTGCCTACACACACGCATCTTGTTCTGATTGTCTCTTCACACACTCACTCACACCCCCTCTCTCTCTGCTGTGAATATGGCAGAGATTGAAACAGTATTTACTCTAACGACGGCGTCTCCTGCTAAATCTGCTGTTTAATGAGAGTGAAGAGTGAGCAGCTCTGAATGTCAATGTCATGTTTACTCAACAGAAGAGCGAGCTGTAAGTAAGACCACACACACACACACACACACACACACGCACCATTGGATCCACACAGCTGCACAGCCATACGTTTCCATTACAGACCAACTCTGATTTAACCATGTGCGAAGAGGCCGTGTGTGTGAGGCTGTCGAGTCGGATCTGTCGTGTTCTTCATTAGCTGGAGATGATTGTGCCCAGGTTTGAAATTAACTTTTTCACTCACTGGCCAATTTGGCAACTAAATTTTAAAGTTAGGCTATTCATAACTTCTACTAGCCAAAAATAAGAAAGAAAAAAAAGAGAAATAAACCAGATTAACTAAAAAATGTAGGATGTGGGAAAATGAAAATGTCTTTTTTGTTAACCAAATGCTTTTTTAATTTCCGCTATTGCTTCAATGCAAATGAACAAGCGCGCCGTTATTTTTTGTGTAGTGACTTGTGTGTTGAAGTATTGATAGATGTGAAAGATATGAGTAGATTCTGTGTAATTTAATATATCATGATGACACACGAGTTTTTGCGCAATATCTGGACAGATTTGTCTCATACAAACTTCCCCAGCAAAGTGAGTTAACGTAATGAGTGTGTGTGTCTAACCCACGAGAAGGCCACTGTTCGAGAGCTTTTCCAGACACTCACCCACGAGAAGGCCACCGTTCGAGAGCTCTTCCAGACACTCACACATGAGAAGGCCACCGTTCGAGAGCTCAGACACCCACCCACGAGAAGGCCACCGTTCGAGAGCTCAGACACCCACCCACGAGAAGGCCACCGTTCAAGAGCTCTTCCAGACACTCACCCACGAGAAGGCCACCGTTCGAGAGCTCTTCCAGACACCCACCCCCGAGAAGGCCACCATTCGAGAGCTCAGACACCCACCCACGAGAAGGCCACCATTCGGGAGCTCAGACACCCACCCACGAGAAGGCCAACGTTCGAGAGCTCTTCCAGACACCCACCCAAGAGAAGGCCACTATTCGAGAGGTCAGACACCCACCCACGAGAAGGCCACCATTCGAGAGCTCAGACACCCACCCACGAGAAGGCCACCGTTCGAGAGCTCAGACACTCACCCACGAGAAGGCCACCGTTCGAGAGCTCAGACACTCAACGACGAGAAGGCCACCGTTCGAGAGCTCAGACACTCACCCACAAGAAGGCCATCGTTCGAGAGCTCAGACACTCACCCACGAGAAGGCCATCGTTCGAGAGCTCAGACACTCACCGACGAGAAGGCCACCGTTCGAGAGCTCAGACACTCACCCACGAGAAGGACACCGTTCGAGAGCTGAGACACTCACCCACGAGAAGGCCACCGTTCGAGAGCTCTTCCAGACACTCACCCACGAGAAGGCCACAGCTCGAGAGCTCTTCCAGACACTCACCCACGAGAAGGCCACCGTTCGAGAGCTCTTCCAGACACTCACCCACGAGAAGGCCACCGTTCGAGAGCTCTTCCAGACACTCACCCACGAGAAGGCCACCGCTCGAGAGCTCAGACACTCAACCACGAGAAGGCCACCGTTCGAGAGCTCAGACACTCACCCACGAGAAGGCCACCGTTCGAGAGCTCTTCCAGACACTCACCCATGAGAAGGCCACCGTTCAACAGCTCAGACACTCACCCACGAGAAGGCCACCGTTCAACAGCTCAGACACTCAACCACGAGAAGGCCACCGTTCGAGAGCTCAGACACTCACCCACGAGAAGGCCACCGTTCAACAGCTCAGACACTCACCCAAGAGAAGGCCACCGTTCAACAGCTCAGACACTCACCCACGAGAAGGCCACCGTTCGAGAGCTCAGACACCCACCCATGAGAAGGCCACCGTTCGAGAACTCAGACACTCACCCACGAGAAGGCCACCGTTCGAGAGCTCTTCCAGACACTCACCCACGAGAAGGCCACCGTTCGAGAGCTCTTCCAGACACTCACCCACGAGAAGGCCACCGTTCTAGAGCTCTTCCAGACACTCACCCACGAGAAGGCCACCGTTCGAGAGTTCTTCCAGACACTCACCCACGAGAAGGCCACCGTTCGAGAGCTCAGACACTCACCCACGAGAAGGCCACCGCTCGAGAGCTCAGACACTCAACCACGAGAAGGCCATCGTTCGAGAGCTCAGACACTCACCCACGAGAAGGCCACCGTTCAACAGCTCAGACACTCAACCACGAGAAGGCCACCGTTCGAGAGCTCAGACACTCACCCACGAGAAGGCCACCGTTCAACAGCTCAGACACTCACCCACGAGAGGGCCACCGTTCAACAGCTCAGACACTCACCCACGAGAAGGCCACCGTTCGAGAGCTCAGACACCCACCCACGAGAAGGCCACCGTTCGAGAACTCAGACACTCACCCACGAGAAGGCCACCGTTCAACAGCTCAGACACTCACCCACGAGAAGGCCACCGTTCGAGAGCTCTTCCAGACACTCACCCACGAGAAGGCCACCGTTCGAGAGCTCTTCCAGACACTCACCCACGAGAAGGCCACCGTTCGAGAGCTCTTCCAGACACTCACCCACGAGACGACCACCATTCGAGAGCTCAGACACTCAACCACGAGAAAGCCACCGTTTGAGAGCTCAGACACTCACCCACGAGAAGGCCACCGTTTGAGAGCTCAGACACTCACCCACGAGAAGGCCACCGTTCGAGAGCTCTTCCAGACACTCACCCACGAGAAGGCCACCGTTCGAGAGCTCTTCTAAACACTCACCCACGAGAAGGCCACCGTTCGAGAGCTCTTCCAGACACTCACCCATGAGAAGGCCACCGTTCGAGAGCTCAGACACTCACCCACGAGAAGGCCACCGTTCAACATCTCAGACACTCACCCACGAGAAGGCCACCGTTCGAGAGCTCAGACACTCACCAACGAGAAGGCCACTGTTCAAGAGCTCAGACACTCACCCACGAGAAGGCCACCGTTCGAGAGCTCTTCCAGACACTCACCCACGAGAAGGCCACCGTTCGAGAGCTCAGACACTCACCCACGAGAAGGCCACCGTTCGAGAGCTCAGACACCCACCCACGAGAAGGCCAACGTTCGAGAGCTCAGACACTCACCCACGAGAAGGCCACCGTTCGAGAGCTCTTCCAGACACTCACCCACGAGAAGGCCACCGTTCGAGAGCTCAGACACTCACCCACGAGAAGGCCACCGTTCGAGAGCTCAGACACTCACCCACGAGAAGGCCACCGTTCGAGAGCTCAGACACTCACCCACGAGAAGGCCACCGTTCGAGAGCTCAGACACTCACCCACGAGAAGGCCACCGTTCAACAGCTCAGACACTCACCCACGAGAAGGCCACCGTTCGAGAGCTCAGACACTCACCCACGAGAAGGCCACCGTTCAACAGCTCAGACACTCATCCACGAGAAGGCCACCGTTCGAGAGCTCAGACACTCACCCACGAGAAGGCCACTGTTCAAGAGCTCAGACACTCACCCACGAGAAGGCCACCGTTCGAGAGCTCAGACACTCACCCACGAGAAGGCCACCGTTCGAGAGCACTTCCAGACACTCACCCACGAGAAGGCCACCGTTCGAGAGCTCAGACACTCACCCACGAGAAGGCCACCGCTCGAGAGCTCAGACACTCACCCACGAGAAGGCCACCGTTCGAGAGCTCAGACACTCACCCACGAGAAGGCCACCGTTCGAGGCTCCGTTGATGGTGATCCGGTCGGCTCTGGTGAATCCCTCTCGGATCAGGTACTCCGCTGCACACTGGAAGTCATCAAAACAGTTCTGCTTGTTCCCAAGAGTTCCAGCTGAAATCAAAAGCCTTTCTTTAAAGCCTTCTGGAGTAAAAAGCTGCACATGGGAGAGGGGAGTGGAGTAAACTGTGCCACTTCTACTGAAATTGTCATGAGGTAATTTTAGATAATAATAACTTTACTGTATTTAAATGTCCCATATGAACTGTGAGTTGAAGTGTGTAAGATACATGCTTAGAAATATGATTTCTCAAAAAATGTAAGAAGTTATTTGGAAATGTTTTATTTAAAAAATATTTTGTATTTAAATATTTAATGAAAAATACACACGGCAAAAATGATGTTTAATGATGCTTTCCAGCAAAAATATCTAAACGTTCTTAAATCAAGATACATTTGCTGGAGAAGCAAAATGACTGAAGATATTAAGTCTTGTTAGCTAAAAAAAAAAAAAAAAAATTAAGCCAGTTTGCGCTTAAAACAAGAACAAATATCTGTCAGTGGAGTGAGAAAAAGAAAACGAGAAAAGATGATTTTTCTTGTTTTAAGCACAAACTCACTTCATTTTCATGAGTTTTTATAGTAAACAAGACTTAATATATTCAGTCATTTTGCTTCACTGGTAATATAGGGTATAATAAGATTATATCTTGATAAGACAAAAATACAGAGGAAGAACTTTCTCAAAAACGCAACCAGAAAAGGTTAATGGTATTTGATTGTAGTGAATTTTTTTTTTTTTTTTTTTTTTAAATACACATTAAAAATAATTACAGTGAATAAAAACTTGATGCAAGGAAAAAATGTATAATATATCTTTAATATTACCACATTTACATTTCTTAATTAAAAAATGAATATGATGGGGGGTTTTCTTAATATATGGTTATATGAAAACAACTGAGTGTTTAAACTTTTAAGATGTTATAATAATTTTATTTTTAGATGAGCACTGCAGGACACAGTTCAGTACTTCTATTCTTTTAAAATATTTGTTATTGTAATGTTAAAAGCATAGAGCATGAATACTTCATAGTTCTGACATTTTGGTTTCAAACAGTAATTTTGTATTTCAGTCCTCTAGAGGAACAGATTTTCAGATAAGTGACTCAAATAGACTCTTCACAAACTTTCAAAGCTGGTATTAAGTTCACTTTCATGCAGAGTCATCAGAACCCTTCTGAGAGTTTCACATCCATCCCTCTGAGCCAACTCAACATCGACTAGTGTTGAGGAACTAATTACAGCTGTAATTAAACTTTTATTTCTTTGTTTGTTAGTTAACTAATTATATAATATTTATTATTTGTTCATATATATTTTTTTATTTAATTTATAATTTGTTTATTATATTTTTTATTTCGTTTTTATTTATTAATTATTTATGTTTATTTGTTGTTGTTATTGTATAATTTATGTATTCATGTTTATTATATTTTTGTTTATTTTGTATTAATAACTGTATTAGTTTATTTAATTTTTTATTATATATGTTTATTATTTATATTGTTATTTATTATGTTTTTTATTTTATTTAATTAATAATTTATGTATGTTTATTTGTTATTATTGTATTTATTTATTTATTTATTTATTGATGTTATTTTTATTTATAAATGTATTCTTTTATTTATTTTCTATTATTTACATATGTTTATTATATATATTGTTATTTTGAGTTTTTATTAATTTCTAACTGATGTATTTGTTTGAAAAGGGTTCCACATGCGGATACCTTTGTGCCAGGTTTGCCCGTACTCTCCTCCTCCTCGGATGTTTGCTACGGCCAAGATCCCACCCAGGTGTCTTATAAACAGCAGGTATGCAGAACTGCACATACACAGAGAAATGTTGTGCTATTTTTGTATATTTGTATAGTTTAGTCAAACGCACACAGAGATCTTCTCACTCACTTGTAGTGCGGCTGGATTGAGTTCTCGAATCCTCCGTATCCGTACAGGAACACCGGATGAGATCCGTCTCTCTCGATGCCACACGCATGAACCAGGAACATCGGGATCTGTGTGCCGTCTTTACTGGGGTAAAACACCTGGAACACACACAATCAGCTGTGTATTAATACACTACAGCACACACAATCAAAATAATTAGAGAATACACACACACACACACATACACACACACACACACACACACACACACACACACTCTCTCTCACACACACACACACACACACAACCAGCTGTGTATTAATACACTAAAGCTCAAACGTTCAGAAAAATTAGAGAATACACACCCACACACACACACACATACTCTCTCTCTGTCTCTCACACTCACACACACACACACACACACACACACACACACATACTCTCTCTCTCACACACACACACACAAACACACACACACACAATCAGCTGTGTATTAATACACTACAGATCAAACGTTCAGAATAATTAGAGAATACACACACACACACACACACACTCTCTCTCTCTATCACACACACACACACAATCAGCTGTGTATTAATACACTACAGATCAAATGTTCAGAATAATTAGAGAATACACACACACACACACACACACACACACACACAAATACGTTATGCCATGATACTTTTTCTTTTCTTTTTCGGGATTCTGTGATGAATAGTCAGTAAAAAAAAAAATTATATAAATGAAATATTGAAATATAATCTTTTGTAACATTATATAAATGTCTTTAGTGTCACTTCTGATCAATTTAATGCATCCTTGTTAAACTTCGTAATAATGAGAAATGTTTCTTGAGCATCAGATCCTCATATTCTCCTGATTTCTGAAGGATCATGTGACACTGAAGACTGGAGTAATGATGCTGAAACTCAGCTTTGATCACAGGAATAAATTACACTTTACTAGATATTCACATAGAAAACAGCTTATTTACATTAGAATAATATTACACTGTTTTACACATAAATGCAGGCTTGGTTTGACAGGCCGTGTATATCTTCTAGAGTGTTACTGGGGACAGACCTGAGTGGTGTGGTAGTCGCTGGCCCGGACGCCGGTCACCTGCACCTGCCGGAACACCGTGGGCTCGGCGTCGGCCCCACTCAGGTCACAGTGGTAGATTACACCTGAGCGGTACATGTAGACATTACTAACACTCTGCTCACTCCGGGAATCCAGGTGAACTACTGCTTCTACTATAGGGATGCACGGATATGAACATTTTGGCAGATACCGAAAATTCCTTATATTTCCCAAACACACAATTATGATGTTCTTCTTATTATAATTGTATAGCCTATATGCTGCACATGTTGCACTTAACAGTCATTTTCTTTTTTGAAGTGATTCTAATCATAATTCAAGTAATTTAAAACCATCATGTTGAACAGTCGCATCTGAAGCGTCTCAGCTCAAGGGAATAATA
>CM060634.1:475000-490000 GCA_030578275.1 Meda fulgida | reverse complement strand
CACACACACACACACACTTCTGTTTATATGTAAATTTTGTTTTTATGTAAATTGCAGATTTCGTTGTTCCGGTCATGTGGGCCGCGGGTGGAGAACAGAAAACTAAACCGGCTGAGCCTGCCTGAAAATAAACACGTTAATGATGGAAAAATTAAAAAGTATAAAAACATAGTTTAAAAAATATTTAATACAATATAATTACTAAAAAAAAATACGTTAACTGAAATTAAAATGAATCTGGAAAATAAATAAAAATAAGAACTAATTCAAAGTATTAATAAAACGATAATGGTATCTCAGTGATACTAAAATAACACTGGTTAATATCAGATGAGTAATGCAATTTTCAAGGAACTTTATTGTCAGTCCTAAAATATGTACTTGAACTTCCCCTGAGATATTAATATTTCAAAAACTTGTCAGTTGTCAGTTTACTGTCACATTATTTTAAATTATTTCTTTTTAATTTGTCATTTTTATGATTTAATGAATCATTATTCGCATCAGAGCATGAACCCCTGCTGTAATAGTTTTAATGTTAATAAGCTGCTGAAACTACTAAATAATGATTAAAATAACTGGCTAGTGCTGTAAAGACTGAAACGTTATTTTTCTTTTCCATTAACATGCATGTCGGTCTGAGAGTTTGTAAATGTAATGAATGGCTGGAGAAAGCTGGTAAAGACCCACATGCAAACTTTAATGAACAAACACTAATCAAACACAAAACAAAGGCATGAAACCGAAAACAAGTAACATTCACACGTAACATACAATCCAGACAAAGACACAAGGCAAACACGAGGGCTTAAATACACTGACTAATTAAAGGACAAGGAACACATGTGAACAATGATCAGATAATTAACAAATGACCAGACACATGGCAGGATCACATGACAAACAGGGAATCACGTGAACAAGGAGCAACACACTACAGCGTGGCGTTATCGGCTTCAAGCGGATCGAGTGCTGACTGTAGAAGAGGTGATAGAACAGCTGGTATATCTCTGTGGGAATGAGCTTTTCTGAGGTTTAGCTGGTTTGTATATTCGTCCCAACAGAACCAGTGGTTTTGGACTCTATAGTGGACGTTCTTGGATTTCACTGAAATGATTTCTAGTGTTTCGTTAGGAAGTGTCTGACTGTGAAGATATTCTTGTTCAGTTGTGTGAGAAAAACTGTACATCATGTTGAAAGGCACGTGAAAGGCACGTGAAGTAAAGGCACGTGAAGTACAGGCACGTGAAGTAAAGGCACGTGAAGTAAAGGCACGTGAAGTAAAGGCACGTGAAGTAAAGGCACGTGAAGTAAAGGCACGTGAAGAAAGGCACGTGAAGTAAAGGCACGTGAAGTAAAGGCACGTGAAGTAAAGGCACGTGAAGTAAAGGCACGTGAAGTAAAGGCACGTGAAGTAAAGGCACGTGAAGTAAAGGCACGTGAAGTAAGGCACGTGAAGTAAAGGCACGTGAAGAAAGGCACGTGAAGTAAAGGCACGTGAAGTAAAGGCACGTGAAGAAAGGCACGTGAAGTAAAGGCACGTGAAGTAAAGGCACGTGAAGAAAGGCACGTGAAGTAAAGGCACGTGAAGTAAAGGCACGTGAAGAAAGGCACGTGAAGAAAGGCACGTGAAGTAAAGGCACGTGAAGTAAAGGCACGTGAAGTAAAGGCACGTGAAGAAAGGCACGTGAAGTAAAGGCACGTGAAGTAAAGGCACGTGAAGTAAAGGCACGTGAAGTAAAGGCACGTGAAGTAAGGCACGTGAAGTAAAGGCACGTGAAGTAAAGGCACGTGAAGTAAAGGCACGTGAAGTAAAGGCACGTGAAGTAAAGGCACGTGAAGAAAGGCACGTGAAGTAAAGGCACGTGAAGTAAAGGCACGTGAAGTAAAGGCACGTGAAGTAAAGGCACGTGAAGTAAAGGCACGTGAAGTAAGGCACGTGAAGTAAAGGCACGTGAAGTAAGGCACGTGAAGTAAAGGCACGTGAAGAAAGACATGTGAAGTAAAGGCACGTGAAGTAAGGCACGTGAAGTAAAGGCACGTGAAGAAAGGCACGTGAAGTAAAGGCACGTGAAGTAAAGGCACGTGAAGAAAGGCACGTGAAGTAAAGGCACGTGAAGTAAAGGCACGTGAAGAAAGGCACGTGAAGTAAAGGCACGTGAAGTAAAGGCACGTGAAGAAAGGCACGTGAAGAAAGGCACGTGAAGTAAAGGCACGTGAAGTAAAGGCACGTGAAGTAAAGGCACGTGAAGTAAAGGCACGTGAAGAAAGGCACGTGAAGTAAAGGCACGTGAAGTAAAGGCACGTGAAGTAAAGGCACGTGAAGTAAAGGCACGTGAAGTAAAGGCACGTGAAGTAAGGCACGTGAAGTAAAGGCACGTGAAGTAAAGGCACGTGAAGTAAAGGCACGTGAAGTAAAGGCACGTGAAGTAAAGGCACGTGAAGAAAGGCACGTGAAGTAAAGGCACGTGAAGTAAAGGCACGTGAAGTAAAGGCACGTGAAGTAAAGGCACGTGAAGTAAAGGCACGTGAAGTAAAGGCACGTGAAGTAAGGCACGTGAAGTAAAGGCACGTGAAGTAAGGCACGTGAAGTAAAGGCACGTGAAGAAAGACATGTGAAGTAAAGGCACGTGAAGTAAGGCACGTGAAGTAAAGGCACGTGAAGAAAGACATGTGAAGTAAAGGCACGTGAAGTAAAGGCACGTGAAGTAAAGGCACGTGAAGTAAAGGCACGTGAAGAAAGGCACGTGAAGTAAAGGCACGTGAAGTAAAGGCACGTGAAGTAAAGGCACGTGAAGTAAAGGCACGTGAAGAAAGGCACGTGAAGTAAAGGCACGTGAAGTAAAGGCACGTGAAGTAAAGGCACGTGAAGTAAAGGCACGTGAAGTAAAGGCACGTGAAGTAAAGGCACGTGAAAACCCTGGTGCTCAAAATCATTATTGGTTTGTTTACTTCCAGCAATTTAGCTTTTATGAGTATTTAGAACTTTCTTTTTCTGTTGTTCACAAAACTGACACATTTTAAGTAATTTGAATTGTTTCATTGTTTTGATTTCGATGACCTTGTTTCCTGAAAATCCTCCCCATCCCGCAAATACTGCAGTTTTCCAGCATCTTCGTCACTGCTGGAAAGAGTTCAACTATGCAAAAGATGCTGGAAACTGCACTATTTGCGGGACCGGGATGATTTTTCTGGAGAACCGTGTTCTGTGTAACTGCAGGACAAACTCGCGTTAAACTTTCACAAAACACACAACGTGCCAAACGTGTGTGTTATAGGGTGAGAGTCGGGGGGGGGGGGGGCTTAAAGCGTGAGAGAGGCTGGTTTAGGTTATCCCCCCCCCTCCCATCATTCCCTGTCACTCCTCCACTGTCCCAGTGTGTGTGTGTGTGTGTGTGTGTGTGTGTGTGTGTGTGTGTGTGTGTGTGTGTGTGTGTGTGTGTGTGTATGTCACCTTAGTCTCCTCACAGTCGGGGTCCTCCAGCCAGTGGTACGGGTCCCGAATCTTCACGCCATGATAATCCTCCACCTGTCAATCAAAGTAGCAGAGAGAAGAGACACACTTTCGGTTTCCATGTAGTTGAAACAAACACACACTAATGCAATCATTGCATGGATGTGGACACACACACACTCATGATGCCTAATGTGTTCGGTCAGTCAGAATGAGGAAGAGAATGAATGAAGGAGTAGATGTGTAAATCTCCACTGACCTGACTCTCATCCCTCCGTGCTTCTGGGTAATGGAAAGCCATGCTGGTGTTGTGTGTGTGTGTGTGTGTGTGTGTGTGTTGTGTGTGTGTGTGTTTGTTCAAGAGTTGTTTTTAAATTTGGTGTATATTTGTGTGTGTTTGTCCATGTGCTTCACGCCCGGGTGAGTCAGCTCTGAAAAGTGAAAGTGAAATCAAACACTTCTCTCTCTCTCTCTCTCTCTCTCTCTCTCTCTCTCTCTCTCTCTCTCTCTCTCTCTCTCTCTCTCTCTCTCTCTCTCTCTCTCTCTCTCTCTCTCTCTCTCTCTCTCTCTCTCTCTCTCTCTCTCGCAAGCTCTTCAGACAGGAAATGATCTCACACTGGATTGGTGACTCAAAGTGGGCGGAGCTAGAAATGCAAACAGCACACTTCAGCTAGTGTTGTAAAATGTATATTTTAGTAGGTGATTCAGCATATTTTAATCTTAAATGTGCAGTCATTTAAAAAATATTAAATTATATCACTGTTTACCTTTAATTTTATTTTAGTTGTGGTACTTTTAGTATTTTACCTTAAACTTAAAAAGCCAAGACAACATATGTAATGTTTTCTAATTTCTAGCTTTTTCATCTAATATTTTTAGGGCCGAGCACCGATGGTGTGAGGACCTTCTTGGAATTGCTCTGTTTATTATTATTGTATTTATTTTTTCAACTTAAGAATTGATCTGTATATTTATATATATATATATATATATATACACAGGTCCTTCTCAAAAAATTAGCATATTGTGATAAAGTTCATTATTTTCCATAATGTAATGATAAAAATTTAACTTTCATATATTTTAGATTCATTGCACACCAACTGAAATATTTCAGGTGTTTTATTGTTTTAATACTGATGATTTTGGCATACAGCTCATGAAAACCCAAAATTCCTGTCTCAAAAAATTAGCATATTTCATCCATCCAATAAAAGAAGTGTTTTTAATACAAAAAAAAAGTCAACCTTCAAATAACTATGTTCAGTTATGCACTCAATACTTGGTCGGGAATCCTTTTGCAGAAATGACTGCTTCAATGCGGCGTGGCATGGAGGCAATCAGCCTGTGGCACTGCTGAGGTGTTCTGGAGGCCCAGGATGCTTCGAGAGCCGCCTTAAGCTCATCCAGAGTGTTGGGTCTTGCGTCTCTCAACTTTCTCTTCACAATATCCCACAGATTCTCTATGGGGTTCAGGTCAGGAGAGTTGAGCACAGTAATACCATAGTCAGTAAACCATTTACCAGTGGTTTTGGCACTGTGAGCAGGTGCCAGGTCGTGCTGAAAAATGAAATCTTCATCTCCATAAAGCTTTTCATCAGGTGGAAGCATGAAGTGCTCCAAAATCTCCTGATAGCTGCATTGACCCTGCCCTTTATAAAACACAGTGGACCAACACCAGCAGCTGACATGGCACCCCAGACCATCACTGACTGTGGGTACTTGACACTGGACTTCAGGCATTTTGGCATTTCCTTCTCCCCAGTCTTCCTCCAGACTCTGGCACCTTGATTTCCGAATGACATGCAACCACTGAGCAACAGTCCAGTGCTGCTTCTCTGTAGCCCAGGTCAGGCGCTTCTGCCGCTGTTTCTGGTTCAAAAGTGTCTTGACCTGGGGAATGCGGCACCTGTAGCCCATTTCCTGCACACGCCTGTGCACGGTGGCTCTGGATGTTTCTACTCCAGACTCAGTCCACTGCTTCCGCAGGTCCCCCAAGGTCTGGAATCGGTCCTTCTCCACAATCTTCCTCAGGGTCCGGTCACCTCTTCTCGTTGAGCAGCGTTTTTTGCCACACTTTTTCCTTCCAACAGACTTCCCACTGAGGTGCCTTGATACAGCACTCTGGGAACAGCCTATTTGTTCAGAAATGTCTTTCTGTGTCTCACCCTCTTGCTTGAGGGTGTCAATGATGGCCTTCTGGACACCAGTCAGGTCGCAGTCTTACCCATGATTGCGGTTTTGAGTAATGAAACAGGCTGGGAGTTTTTAAAAGCCTCAGGGATCTTTTGCAGGTGTTTAGAGTTAATTAGTTGATTCAGATGATTAGGTTAATAACTCGTTTAGAGAACCTTTTCATGATATGCTAATTTTTTGAGACAGGAATTTGAGGTTTTCATGAGCTGTATGCCAAAATCATCCGTATTAAAACAATAAAACACCTGAAATATTTCAGTTGGTGTGCAATGAATCTAAAATATATGAAAGTTGATTTTTTATCATTACATTATGGAAAATGATGAACTTTATCACAATATGCTAATTTTTTGAGAAGGACCTGTATATAATAGTTTTGATCTTTAGTTTTAGTTAACAATAACAATAACTTTATTTTTGTAATGGTTGTGGAATAGATTAATCATGGATGGTTATTAAAATAGTGTGTTTTCAGAATGGTGTAACTGCATTAATTAAATTAAACGAATTTAATGGCATGATCTATGTGTTTTATAATGCCATGTGCAACACAAACATGAGAGATTTCAGAGGAAACTGGAATGCTTTAGTGATCTTTTGTGTAGTGGCTTTATTGACTAAACAAAACCAGCTTGGAGTTTAAAGCCTTATTTGTGTCAAGCAATAGAGAGTTAATGACCCCAGGATTAGATTGTGGAGATGGTCCTCTTTTACCTGCACAAAAGCATGATTTGTACCTCATTATGTTGCGTTTGCACTCACACCCAGGCTTTCCTCTGCATTCATCTCCAGATCGTTGTTGCCGCATGTTTGTGAGAGTTCCCGTCAGTAATACAGGTTTATCTGCGTCAAAACAGGCATATGCTGACAGACACTCAGTCTCGACACAAAATACAGTAAGAAAAGGGATGAAAGAAAGAAAGAAAGAGAAAATGTTTTAATTACAAGGCAGGTGATGTTTGTCAGCAGGTGTGTGTGATGGATGGTGTGTGTGTGTGTGCACTTTACATGCTTGTGCTGTTACTGCTCTCCATTAACGTCCACTGTGACCAGACTTTTAATGACACACACACACACACACCCTCAAACGTGATTCCGGTATGTGTTTAAAGGCTTGTTTTGACATACTTTCCTCTCTTTGCTCTAGACCTGCTCTAAATATTCTCCTTTTGCCAGCTGGATTTAATAAGAGAGGAATATCTGTAAAGATGCAACGACACAGAAGCGGAAAAGATCAATTAAAGGAATATATTTAGTGCAAGTTAAGCTTAAATGACATTATTTGTTGCATACGCTTATTGATGACACATTTATGATTTTTAATTCTTCAAAAAATTGGCCCCCATAAAGTTCCTCAGCATAACCTTTATTTTTTATTAATTAATTTTTTGAAGAAAACAAAGACAGGTGAATGTTGCATACATTTGCAAAAAATGATGTTCTTCCTGAGCATTTTTGCCCTGTTTTCCAATACAAATATCTAAACATCTTTTAATCAAGATAAACTTGAGATGAAAATGTAAAATTAAGTCTTGAAAAGTTTATCAAAATGAAGTGAGTTTGTGGAGTCAGAAAAATCATCTTGTTTTCCCTTTGAATTACATTGATCCACTGACAGATACTTGTTCTTGTTTTAATCATAAATGTACTAAATTGTAAGATTTTTTCATTAAACAGATTTAATATCTTCAGTCATGCTGCTTCTTATATCTTGATTTAAGAATGTTTCGATATTTGTGCTGGAAAGAGGAACGTGATGTTTTGCAGTGTGTTCAGATACAGTAAATTATTTCAATTTTCTAGAAGTTGAGAGAGTGATTCAAGCTGCCCTTGTAAAATAAATGAAAAAGAAATGGATATGTCTGAAGATGTATTTTCAAACTCAGTGTTGCTAATCCAACTCTTGGTGTCTCTCTCGACATTTCGAGAGCGTTGACATATCGTGTTATTTGATGGTCTTGGTCTTAAATGTTTCTTCAGGAGACCTGCAGAAACCCTGCGTTCGCTGGCGTGACTTCTTAGTAACCTGTGGCAGAACAGTAGAACATCTGCTGAAGGGAAAGACAAGCTGAAACTGATTTAGAGGCTGGGAATCAGATGGAAGCTGAGGGTCAAGCACTCAAGAAAGAAATGTATGCTTCACTAAGGCTGATTCAGGGGAATCCCGCGCCGTGAGACGAGTGGGTGATGAAATCATTCCGTGTGGGAAGAAGCTGAAGGCATCAGGGAGTGAGATCTGAAACACACGCGTGTTCCTTTTGAGAGCCGTTCTGGAGAGTCCCGCACTGAGTAACGCACGCCGGGGCAATGCTTCGTGCCAACCTGCACTCGCTCGTACATTACTCGTCTGGGACTCAAACGTTATTGCACAAGATGCTCATATTTCTCATACAGACATGGTAATAATATTCATCCTTGCGTGAGCACTGCAGATGTTTATTTACTGTTATCCTCAATTCGACTGCTCTTATGGGAAAAGGCCATGATTACACTGCAAAAGATGATGATGTGCAACAAAAGAGCAGATTCCTGTTTGTGCATTGCTCAGTATTGCCAGGAATATTTCGCTTGCAAAGTCAACGTTTATTATAAAGCACATTTACAAGCAGCCACTACTGCCCCAAAGTGCTATACAGGTATATGAAATAACATGAAATAAAAACTATTTCAAAAACAGACAACAGATAATAAACTCACACAGCTCAGCTAATATTAGAACGCCAATGCAAAAAGATGAGTTTGTAACAATGATGTGAAACACTGGGCAGAGGTGGCGGCTCTAATACTAAGGAAGCGAGTTCCAGAGCGCAGGACCTGCCGTAGAGAAAGCTCTGTCCCCTCTGGGTTCATCCGGACCTTGCAATGTCTAAAACAACAAAATAAGCAAATCTGTTAAATATGATGGTGCCAATCCATTTAGAGATTTAAAAACGAGCAATACATTTTCAAAGGGATTCTGGAAGCCACAGGCAACCAGTGCAGAGACAATACAGGGGTGACGTGTAATCGGCGGATTGAGTACTGATCAAGACCTATAAAGAATTACAATAGTCCAAACGATTTGTAATCAAGGCATGCACGACTTTTTCCAGCTGGCTATGTGGCAGAGTTGAAAGAAGCTTGATTTTACCACTGAGCTAATTTGTCTTTCACGTTTAAAAGAACTATCAATTAAAACACCAAGACTTTTTACACATGGGCAGCAGTTCGAGAATATTGGGCCAAGAGCACTTTTGAAACTTGAGATATCGGGCTCCCCAAAAATTATAACTTCAGTTTTTTATCGTTTAAATTAAAAAAAAATCAGTGACACCAGGTCTTTTACTTCATGTAAACAATTTCTCAGCGCTTCAACTGAGTTCGTATTAGTATTCAAAGGTAGATAAATTTGGACATCATCCGCGAAGCAATGAAAAGAGATGTTATATTTTTGGACATATACAGCGAAAATAAGACTGGGCCCAAAATTGATCCCTGAGGCACCCCGCTAGTAATCGATGTTTACAGAGAAAGACTGTCTGATAGACGACTGAAACCACTTCAGAGCAGCTCCTGCAATGCCTGCACTCTCGTGGTCAACCGTATCGACCGCTGCAGTCACATCTAAAGGCACTAGCACAGCAGCGCTACCAGAATCAGATTACAAGAAGATCATTAAACACTTTTAAAAGAGCAGTTTCCATACTGTGACAGGGTTTAAAACCAGACTGGAATTGTTCACTGATATTGTTAGAATAGTATGTGTCGTATGTTTCTCTCAGCTGATGTTTCTGAGATTCACAACAAACCTAGAAATAAGTAATGTGCCACACAAACACCAGATAGATGGGGAGAGAGAGAGAGGGAGAGAGGGGGAGGAGAGAGAGAGAGAGAGAGAGAGAGGGGGGGGGAGAGAGAGAGAGAGAGAGAGAGCGAGGGGAGAGAGAGAGAGAGAGAGAGAGAGAGAGAGGGGAGAGAGAGAGAGAGAGAGAGAGCGAGAGAGAGAGAGCGAGGGGGGAGAGAGAGAGAGAGAGCGAGAGAGAGAGAGCGAGGGGGGAGAGAGAGAGAGAGAGCGAGGGGGGAGAGAGAGAGAGAGAGAGGGGGGAGAGAGAGAGAGGGAGAGAGATAGAGAGAGAGAGAGAGAGAGAGAGAGAGACAGAGAGAGAGCGAGGGGGGAGAGAGAGAGAGAGAGAGGGGGGAGAGAGAGAGAGAGAGCGAGAGAGAGAGAGCGAGGGGGGAGAGAGAGAGAGAGAGAGAGAGAGAGAGAGAGAGAGAGAGAGAGAGGGAGAGAGAGAGAGAGAGAGAGAGAGAGAGAGAGAGAGAGAGAGAGAGAGAGAGAGAGAGAGAGAGAGAGAGAGAGAGAGAGAGAGAGAGAGAGATAGTGCCGCATCCACTCACAGAAATACATGTTTTATATATTTACAGTAGGAAATCTACTAAATATCTTCATGGAACATGATCTTTACTTAATATCCTAATGATTTTTGGCATAAAAGAAAAATGGATAATTGTGACCCATACAGTGCACTGTTGGCTATTGCCACTAATACACGCGTGCGGCTCGAGACACATACGATCTATAATATATGATCTATAATATATGATCTATAATATATGATCTATAATATATGATCTATAATATATGATATATGCATGAGCTGTGGAATTCTTCCACCTTCGCTCGTAATTCCCGGTCGTGTGGATTCCTGTTAAAATATCATAAAAAACATAAAAATTCACTGGACACTGATAAATGAGTGCCGTAAAACAGCATTTGGAAATCTCTACAATTCATTGTAATACAAAAATAGACTTTACTTTCAAATAGACTTCAGTTTCAATTCAGTTTCAAATAGACTTCAGTTTCAATTCAGTTTCAAATAGACACTACACTATATCAGGGTTATAACAAATAACCCTAAAATAATAAATAACCAATAAAACGAATTCAAAATAATAATAAAACTATAATAGTATATCAATCATACTTGAGTATAAATACTAAAAATGTTATACACTAAAACAATATATAAATATTCAAATATGAATCTGTAATTTACCAAAAACCTTCTCGGATCTATTTTTGCTCACAATGTTTTTCCGGCTCGCTGTTTAATATTTAAGACGTCAGGAGTGTATGGAATATCTTCAAACCGGATAAAGGGACGCCATACTTCACGTATGATATAAAAACACACATACTCAACAACAACACACCTGACCGTACCTCTTACCTGGCAGGAAGTGATGTCATCATCAGTTTAAGTAACCGTGGAAAGCCCTCTCATGCCATCTGACACTGACTCACTCCTGTGCTAAACTCGTTCATCACTCCCACACAGCAATACATCATCTGTCAGTCAATCCACTCAGCACTTTCAGTGTGTTAGATAAGATGTAGATGTAGAGAAGAAAAATACTTTATCTGCCTCTCTTTGTCTTCGCTCTCTCTCTCTCAATTCAGTTCAATTATATATATATATGTATATAAACATTTAACACAATGTTTGGATATATTTGTGTGTGTGTGTGTGTCTCTCTCTCTCTCTCTCTCTCTCTCTCTCTCTCTCTCTCTGTCTCTCTCTCTCTCTCTCTCTCTCTCTCTCTCTCTCTCTCCCTCTCTCTCTCTCTCTCTCTCTCTCTCTCCTCTCTCTCTCTCTCTCTCTCTCTCTCTCTCCCTCTCTCTCTCTCTCTCTCTCTCTCTCTCTCTGAGAATAAAGTGAATCAGTGTGTTTCTGAACCCTCTAACCTGAACCAGGACACACACACACACACACACACACACACACACACACACACACACACCCCTGATCGTTTAGACCTGCTGATACACTGAGTCAGAGAAAAGAACAACAATAGAGTTTGAGTTCCAGACATTTGATCCGGCTAATCTACGAGTTTCTCAATCCAGACAGTTTCTGCTAATGTGAGTAATCAGCGCTGATGACATTCTTATCCACGTTTGATCGCAGCCTGAAGATATTAAATTCAGTTTCAGAATTATAAAAATGTGGTTTGTCGATCTCCTTCATGAAGTAAAGAATGTTTTTGTAGTTTAGAAATGTTTATATATATATATATATATAGAGAGAGAGAGAGAGAGAGAGTTATAAAATATACATACATTTTTATACGTATTATTTTTTTTAATTATTATATGCATTTATATACTTATTTAAATATTTATAAATATTACGTATTTAAATACTTCTTTAACACTTGGGCCTTTATCTGATGTATTGTGTCCTCTATGGTTCAGAAGTGTTTTCCGCAGGTGCTGACAGTGGCTGGAGCAGATGGAGAGAGGCTGAGGGACACACACGTCTCCCATAATGCCCTGCTCACACACTAATGAGCTGAAGAGCAGGTAACATCTGCGTAAGCCAATCAGATTAGAGTCACGCTGAGCCCAGCCAATGAACGCATCGACACGTTTAAGGCTCTCAACATATAAAACTGATGATCTTTAAAGACATGATTCTCCTTTCAAATCAAAGTTTGACTCTGTTCAGTATTTCTGTTTTCGTGCGTGTTTCACTCGCTCACCCGATCACTTCCGCTGATGATCAGAGCAGATGGCGAGCAATAATGCCGCTCTATAATCCCTCAAACTTGACGATCAGTGTAGTTATTACCACTTAATCATCTTACATTCATCCTCGTCTTTCTTCCAGTGCTTGAAAGCAATTGCAGGCCTAAAAATGCTGATCTTGAAAAACAAACTCTGTTGTTGTTTGCAGAAGTTGGAAACGCAGATGAACTTAGATTAAAAGACAAGATAAAAACAGAACAATCAGGGAAGTGTTTCATATAGCTTTCTATATGTGTGAACAGGTTTTCTGTGTGTCATCGTTGTGAAACGCTGTCCCCCTCCTCTTGTTGAGTCAGTGTGTGCCTGTAGAGTGTGTGTGTGTGTGTGTGTGTGTGTGTGTGTGTGTGTGTGTGTGTGTGTGTGTGTGTGTGTGTGTGTGTGTGTGTGTGTGTGTGTGTGATGAGGATGGGATGCCTGTAAGATCGACGACAGCATCTATTGCATCAGGCGGGGTTTGTTTTCTGCTCGAGACTCAAAGACTTAAAGACTGCAGGATTGAGGCAATTACTGTTGATTATTGTCCGAGCGGGAGGGAGGGGCGATTAAATAAAGAGAATTAGGTCAAAGTAATGAAGGAGAGAAACGGGAGGGAGAAAGAGAGAGTATGAAGATGGAGGGAATCAACTTCCCATGTTTATTTAGGCTGTATATGTATAAATACACGCTCATTCACTTATTTCATTTATGTATTTACTTTCTGAAGTAAATTTAATTATGATATGTTTAATGATATTACATTAATAATAAATAATAAATGTTTTAATTATTTTATAAATATTAATAAATGTGCATTATAAGTACCAGTGTTATTTTACTATCACGTTTTCTAGTTTTTATTAATATTTATATTTTCCTTTTTTATTTAAATTTTAGTTCGTTTTATTGATTTAGTTGTGTTTGTCATTTTTATATATTTTATATTTTAAATATGTCTACCGTTTTCATGAATACTTTGAATTAGTTTTTATTTTATATTTTTCATTTTTTGATAAAGTTTTGATAATTTTTCGTTTTTGTCTATATTCAAATATGTCTAAAGCTTTGATTAAAAAAATAAGCTTTTACTTTTTGTTATTTTTTTATAGATTTTATTTTATTTCAGTTAACATTTATTTTATTTCAAGTACTGAAATATCTTGTTTTGTTTTTCATGGTTTAACGATAATAACCCTGATAAATATGTTTTCCATCATTAGCCATAATATTAATTTAGTTCAATAAATTGAATGTATGTGTATATATATATATGTAAGTATGCAGTACAACTAAACATTATCATATTGTATTATTATAATAATTAATTGTTCATACATAATCAAACACATATTTAAATAAGCTGTTGCATGTAAATAAGTGGTAGGACGGAAGTGAATGAGTCCTGAAAGTGAGAAATGAAGAACACGAGTGCTATATTTACCCTGATCCACAGAAACGGTGTGTTGTTCCAGGTAAAGTCCCTGATCCGTGTCAGGCGCGGTGCTTCAGGCTTTATTCGGTCTAGACGTCTGTGAATCAGCACCTCGTACAGTGTGCGTGTGTGTGTGTGTGTGTGTGTGTGTGTGTGTGTGTGTGTCACTCCCTCTCCCCTCTTTATCTTAATTAGCAGACGTGTTTATTGATTCAGGATTTGAGGAAAATCCCTGCTGTCTGTCAGACGGATCTGTGTTCTGAGCTTTCGGGACGAGTCTGAGGTCTTTGTCCCACCAGCATCGAGGCTTTGCCCCTCACAATATGTCACACAATTAGTCATTATGCGCTTTCCTCTCGTCCTGCTGTCTAACGGCTCCTGATACAAGCTATAAAACCTGAGAGTAGAGCCCGTAGAGTTCAAGATTCTGAGGCAGGAGCAAAGCTATCATACAAACTACAATCACATGAAGCATAAAAGTGGCACTATTCATATTTGTCATTTCAGTAGAGCTTCAGATTCTTCTTCATAAATATGCTGGCGGTGACCTGAATCTGAGTTTGAGCTAGAGCTGTCAATTTCACATGCAAAATGAGTCAAAAATGAAATACAGTGTATATGTGATACATTTAAACAATTAATCAGTAATCATGTTAATAATTCGATTTTTTTATGTATTTTTATGTGGATTAACCATACTTTAAGCATAAAACACTATTTTAGGAATAAAATTTAGGAATATTAATATTTTATGATTTTCATTGCAAGTGTAAGAATGTTGTATTGCTGAGCTATTTGTATCAAAGAATAAGCATATAAGGACGCTTAAAATACTCTTAACAGTGGGTGAAGGTTCCAGATCATATGCTTTTGCTCAAGTCTTTATTTCTATAGCACTTCTGTAACTGTTTGAAAGCAGCTTCACAGTAGTTAATGTCTCGGTTGCGTATGTAACCCTCATTCCCTGAAGGGGGGAACGGAGACGGAGTCGACTGTTTGGGATCACACTTAGGGAGCCTGTCATCTTTGAGTATTGTTAAAACGAGCCAATGCACATTGGTGTGCGAGAATTGCATCACATTCCAGCGCGGGTATAAACACGGAGGTGGTATGAACACGGAGGTGGTATGAACACGGAGGTGGTATGAACACGGACACGGAGGTGGTATGAACACGAACACGGAGGTGGTCAGAACAAAGAGGTGGTATGAACACGGAGGTGGTATGAACACGGAGGTGGTATGAACACGGAGGTGGTATGAACACGGACACGGAGGTGGTATAAACACAGAGGTGGTATAAATACGGAGGTGGTATGAACACGGAGATGGTATGAACACGGAGATGGTATGAACACGGAGATGGTATGAA
>CM060634.1:440000-465000 GCA_030578275.1 Meda fulgida | reverse complement strand
AAAACAACTAATAAACTTAATGTGATGCATGTATTTGTCATACGTAAATAAATCGGTCAGTCCAGAAGACTTGAAAAATCATGCCATAGTTTATCATTAATTAACTATTTATTTGAATTTATTTCAATCAATTTATGTTTATGTTTTTCAAAATAAATTTGTTAAAAACTGTTTAATTAATCGTGAAAACAGTTAAATTTGTTCAGTATGGACATGGTTAAATGTGGAGCAGGCAATATTCAGTTAGTTAAATAAAATGTAAAACAATCTGGATTTGTTGGTGATAAATATATAAACCTGGTTATTGTGTTTAAAACACATTCAGTTTATTAGTACTATTACAGAAATTTGACCGTATGATTGACAAATATGAGTCACATTATGTCTATTAGTTTGTTAAAACTGTGTAATTCAAACGGATTATACATTTATATGCAATTTAAAACTCTTTTTTAATGTAAAATCTTCCTTTGAACATGTAATATCACACGTTAATGCATGTCCTATCGTGCAATGATCCCAGAAGAGCTGTTAGCATGAGGAGGAATATGTCGTGAAACTTGAGCAGATGTTTATGAAGTTCACTATCAGTCCAAGTTCCATATTAGATGTTGAAACACGAGGAAGAGAATTCCCACAAACGTTCCAAACATGAAGCGATTCTTTCACTTTCTTCTGTCGCATGAATTCATAACATTCATAACATCAGTCCTTCGCCTCTGCATGACTTGGCTATTTCAGTATTTATTGATTTTTTATTTTAGAAAAATAGTTTTTATTCAGTTACAGTCTGAGGCCGCTTGTCAAATGCTTTTATTTTGCTTTATTTCAAATAAAGTATTTGAGACAATCCAAAGAGCATTAGTTCATTAGTGACACATAAATAGTGCATTATCTTAAAAAGATCTTATTTATTTGATAACATTGTTCATTTAATTAATTTTTTATAAATACATTTTCACAGTGTTTCTGTCTTGTTTTCCAGCACAAATATCAAACATTCTTAAATCAAGATATTTACTGATGACTGAAGATATTATAAAGTCTTGTTTTCTGACAAATTTTGCTTAAAACAATAAATAATATCTACCAGTTAAGTCAGGAAAATTTATAATAGTCAAAGTTCAAAGGCAAAACAGATTTTTTTTGTATTTAGATGCTTTTTCTTTCTTAAGCGCAAACTCAATTTTTTTTTACAAATATTTATATTACACACACAATTTGTATATATATTTTTAATTTTAAAAACGTTTTCATGTCATTTTAAGAATGTTTCGATATTTCTAGTGAAAAAGCAAAACAGAAACACTCCCAGTCGTGTTTACATATCTGTAACAATGATTGTATAAGATTCACTCTTGGGCTTTAACTCGTTTCATGTTGTTGTTTGGTTTCCCTTTTCTCCCCGCCCGTGCCGGATGATGCCGGTGTGTTCCAGGTCAGAAGTGTGTGTTCAGAGCCGGTGTGTGTTCCAGGTCAGAAGTGTGTGTTCAGAGCCGGTGTGTGTGTTGTAACCCTGCAGACAGGTGTCTGAGACGCTCTTCAGTTTGACCTGCTTTGTCTCTTCCACCACTGGCCTCAACACACACACACACACCATGCCAGGTCTGGATCTAGGTCACAGAGGTGTTTGTGTGTGTGTGTGTGTGTGTGTGTGTGTGTGTATGTGTGTGTGTGTGTGTGTGTGTGTGTGTGTGTGTGTGTGTGTGTGTGTCGAGGGAGGGGGTCTAATTGGGTTGGGACCAGATTGCTCATTAAGAGCCCATCCAAGCAAAAGTCCACTGGTGTGTTTTCAGTGATCCAACCATCTGTTTGTTTTACTCAGTTGTTCTTCTATTCAGATTGTCTGCGATGCCCTTTGTCTGCTGGAGGTGTTGATGTGAACGTTTGGGCCCGAAAAGCTTCCAGTGTCCCGATTGGATCACCTTCAACTAATCCTGACGGTCACATGATTAAGGCCAGATGCTGATTGGTCAGCTTTTGCCTGTGAAAAGTCTGGCGCA
Source organism: Meda fulgida (assembly GCA_030578275.1). Taxonomy (NCBI): domain Eukaryota; kingdom Metazoa; phylum Chordata; class Actinopteri; order Cypriniformes; family Leuciscidae; genus Meda; species Meda fulgida. The sequence goes on along the minus strand of CM060634.1, from coordinate 462,997 downwards.
GCCGAGTGTGGCCAGTGTGAGTTGCAGTGGCGAGGAGGGCGAGATACCAGAAGATCTACGCTGGGACTTTATGGGAACGGGAGAGGAGCCGGACGACATGAAGCTCAGCGGGACAGAGATGACCTGACCAAAGATATCGAGGACCCAACAGCTGAACCAATGTGAAGTGAGTCCAATACTCGTATTATTATTATAGATAGAAAGCATGATCTGGTTTTGGATGGATGATGTATTCTGTGTTGGTGTGGTTTGAGATGTAAGTGGATAAAGCTTTTGTGAATGGCTCCATCACTGGCATTGATTGATTTGATTGGTCAAAAGGTTTGCATGTGAAAATTACGTTTTTTTGTTTTGTTATTATAATTGTAATTTGGTATGGTCACTATAAAGTTTTGTAAAACATTTTATTATATTTTACTTGAAAACTTTAATACTGCAAAATCATCAAAGTCAAGTGAGTTTTTGCTAGTAATCTTGTTTTTCCTTTGCAAAAGTTTATTTTTCTGACTGCATTGGCAGATATTAGTTCTTGTTTTAAGCACAAACTCACTTGTATTCTGGCCTACAGACTCAATAACAGTGTGGTACTAGATTTACTTACAAGAATACACTGCATTTGTCATAAATATTGAGTTTCTGCAGTTGCTCATTTATTCTCAGTCAGTAATTACTCACCTAATGGTTTCCTGCGAGTGTCCACTTCTTCTGAAGAAGTTCCTGCACTTCTGGCCTCAGGGCTGCTTCACATTCACAGTCTTAGAGAACAATTATGTATTGCGACACACAAGTGTGTTGTGTCATCCAAGGAGTGTATTGCAAGATTGGAGACCTGAGAGGAAATGTGTGTATGCCTAAAGACGTATTTTGCTTTTTCTTTAGAACTTTAACTAACCAATAAAGCAAAAGGAGAACCAAAGCAACTCGAACCAAAGGAGAACACACCAAACAGCAAGCGCTCGTCTAGAAGCGATAGCACTGAGGATGAAGCTGGAAGCGTCTCTCGAGGACATGAGCGAGTGGAGGGAACTGGACTTCGCCACGAACTGCACATATATCGTCCAGGACCAGGCGTGCGAGCCGAGCTTCAGGCTCCCGAAAGCCATGACCTCCATCCCTCGAAACCTCACCTTCCAGTACAGCGCCGACAACCAGGTGCGCATTCCCAGTTCCCTTCTGCCCACAGCCGGAGTCACACGTGCTCCTGCTTTCCTGAGCACAACGCATTCACAAAGTACAATATTTATATCTACAATAAGAGGTGACATGAGTTATGAACAAGCATTCTTCCAGTAACGTTCGTTCAGAGTTATCCGGGCTTTAATTAAAAAACATATTTACACATCAATCATGGGATGTTTTTTCTGAAATGTTTAAGTTGGACGCTCGTCTAACATGTTTCCGTCAGAGAACATTTAAAAGGTAATATTCCCATAATGTTTGTGTAACACTTAAAGCCTTTATGTAAAAAGATATTCATAATGTACATAATGCATTATGGATAATTGTAACCAAAGTTAAAATGCATTATAATGTTTGCTGGTTGTTTGTCGTGGTTTAATGCATTATATTTTATTAAGGTGTAACAAATGCATTATAAGTGTGGTTACAATTATTCATGAGATCATACAATGCATTATAAGGTGCATAATTAATGCATTAAACTACTCTTATAATGAGGCTTTATCTAAAGTGTTACCTAAAGGTTTTAAAAGCAAATGGATGTTTTGAACATTCAGAAGTAACCTTTATATAACGTTCCTTGAACATGTTTCTGCTGGGATCATGCTATGATTTAAGAAAACTTCATCATGCTGGTATTTTGTTGTAAGTTTCTGAGGTAATCTTGAAGTTCCTCCGTGTGAGCCATTGAGACGTCATCTTGTAGAAGTTTAAAAATACAGTTCCGTGAAGTGGGATTGTTCCGTTCAAAGCGTCCGATGACGGAAACGGATGGTTTAGTTTGAGTGAGTGGTTGAGTAGGTCAGTGTGACGATGACAGAGGATCTAATCACAACACACACACACACACACACACACACAGACACACACACACACACACACACACACACACACACACAGACATACACACACACACACACACACACACACACACACACACACACACTCTCTCTCTCTCTCTTTTATTATATCTTTCTTAGTTACTTTTAATGGCAGCTTATTTAGCCATTTTTGTATTAAAATAAGATTGCTGCAGTTTATGGAAGCTTGTTTCCACCACAGAATAAAAAATAAAAAAGGTAATTACGACATTTAAAGTCAGAATTGTGAGATATAAAGTCAGAATTGTGAGATATAAAGTCAGAATTGTGTGATATAAAGTCAGAATTGTGAGATAAAAAGTCAGAATTGTGAGATAAAAAGTCAGAATTGTGAGATAAAAAGTCAGAATTGCGAGATATAAAGTCAGAATTGCGAGATATAAAGTCAGAATTGCGAGATATAAAGTCAGAATTGCGAGATGTAAAGTCAGAATTGCGAGATGTAAAGTCAGAATTGCGAGATGTAAAGTCAGAATTGCGAGATATAAAGTCAGAATTGTGAGATATAAAGTCAGAATTGCGAGATATAAAGTCAGAATTGTGAGATATAAAGTCAGAATTGCGAGATATAAAGTCAGAATTGTGAGATAAAAAGCTGCAATTATCTTCTAATATATTTTATTCTGTGGCAGAAACAAGCTTCCACAGCAGTTGCTATCAATGCCAATTGAAACATTCCTTAAATTTCTCTATTTATGCTGTTCATATTTTCGAAGTCTTCTTCATCTCTCGTTCACGCGTGTCCGTGTCATTCTCAGCCTTTGCTGTGGTTTCTTCATGCACTTCTTCTGCGCTGCTCCATTCGTCTTCTGCATACGATCCAGTTTCCTTCCTTCGCAGGTGAAAGTCAGTTCCTCTTTCTAAAGCCTCTGCTCTTTTTCTGTTCTGTCACACTGAAGGTGTTAAGCTGTGGTCATGCGCTCATAAACACACACATGCACAAACATGGGTCGTCCAACTCAGCACTGTGTGCAAAGACAGAAAAAGACAACAATAAGTGTGAAACATATTCGGCTTTTAATAAGACCTCAAGATCAGCAAGAAATTGTAACTGTGTGTGTGTGTGTGTGTGTGTGTGTGTGTGTGTGTCTATACCAGTATAAATATATATATATATATATATATATATATATATATATATATATATATATATATATATATATATATGAGAATTCTATCTATCTATATATCTTTATCTATCTTTTTTTGTAACTGCTTATTTTAACAAGGTTCTCATTGACCGCATAATGGACCTTTTGGTCTACATTAAATTGTTTCTTTCTCTTCCTCTTTCACACATTCCTTTATGTCTCATGCTCATATTCTCACTTTCCTCTTTTCCCACACATTACCCTCACGTATTCAAGCAAAATCAACCACATCCTTGAATCCAGCGGCTGTCCCGCTAGACTGGCTGGTTTAGAGAGCATCACACACACACTCTCTCACACACACTCTTCGAGAGGAATCGATCACACACTTCCTATTTCTGGCTATTGCTCTGGTCTGATTCTGTGAAAAGCTTTGCTGTTATGCTGTCATTGACGTTTGCTTCGGACAGAAAAACCCCACATCCAGTGTGTGTGTCAGTTCCTGGAGGGCCGACAACACATTTTTATTGCAAGGAAAAATGAAAGATTTTTAGGGATGTTGGAAAGCCAGTCTCACGGTGACTAGACTGCCAGTCATTCGCCGATCGGTTTCTGTGATGCATACGCACATATTCCAGAGTTTCTGTGAAAGTCTGTGTATTAACGTGTTGTTGGTGCGCAGTGTGTTTTGTGGGGTAGAACGGAAACTCTCGAAGGCTATCTGATGTGTAGCTATGACGAGCAGGGCTTTAACTTAAACTAACACAGGAGGTTTGAAGAAGGGGCACTGCAAAAAATGGATTTAAAAATGTTTTTCAGTACAAATCTCTAAATGTTCTTAAATCGAGATAAATTTACTGGAGAAGCAAGATCAGATGACATGAGATTTTAATTTGAATGGAGAAAATGTTCATATTTTTTAATTGTTTATTTCCCGGGAACGAACATGTCACAATATTCCTCATTATAATAATTCATATGCAGAATAAAGGGGCGGAGCCTGTTTGAGTTAGTTAGTAGTGTGTTAAACTGGTGGTTATGGTAAGGGGCGGGACATTTCCCAAACACACTCGAAGAGCTCGACCAATCACAACACACTGATCCAGCCGACCAATCAGAGCACAGTGTGCTTTTCAGAAGGAGGGGCTTCATAGAGACAGGAAGTAAACAGAGCGTTACTGACAGACTGGGAAGAGAGGAGCCGCAACAATGGAGGATATGAGGAGAATAATCAACATTACAGCAGGAAAACCTGCTCTAGTAGAGCCTGAAACATCATCACGACTGTGATGGGCTCGCTTAGAATTTTTTGTAACACTTTATTTTGATGGTCCCTTTTGAACATTCTCGTAACTATAAGCAACTTTGCAACTACATGTCAACTAACTCTCATAAGAGTATTAATAGACTGCTTAATATCTGCTAACTCTTTATTGTGTTGCTCCTCCATCAGACATTCTACTGACTATTAGTAACTTTGCAAGTACGTCAACTTATTCTAAGTCTACTAATACTCTACTAACACTCTGCTATCACTTTAAAGAGAGCTAGACATGTAGGTGCAACGTTACTCTTAGTCAACAGGATGTGTTAAAGGGACCATCCAAATAAAGTGAAACCGAGTTTTTAATGAAAAGCAAGACCATCTTTGTTTGCAGTGAGTTATCAGGCAACAGGCAGAAACGTACGCAGTCATGCATGTAAGCGTGTGTATAGACGAAGCGTGCCTCACTAACGGGGGCACGTGGCAGATGGATGATCTGTGACTCAAACGCACAAACACTGACAGAATCTCAGCCAAAGGAAGTAGGTTAAGCTTGACTGATTAACTTTCGTTTGGACCTGGCTCCTCGGACAGCTGCGGGGTGTTGGGTTAGCGTGGTGCCGCTGGCCTCGTCAGAGAGTGACACACACACACACACACACACACACACCCTCCTCTGACTCCATAAACCCTCTCTGAGCGGTTAATCACTAAAGACCAACCAATTAGTCACGCAACGCTAACGACTCACAATTCTTCTGTCAGCGCAACTCTCGTCTCAGTGACCGTCCCTCTTACTTATTACAATACTTCATCTCTTCATACTGCGTTAAGTCTATTGTGGACTTTAAGTGTATTAGTCAGTATTTCTGTCTTGTTTTACAGCACTAATATCTACAAATTCTTAAATCAAGATGCATTTACTGGAGAAACAAGCCAAAAACACCAAGTAAACGTGCTGGTTATGAGTTGGTTATGTGGGGCTGTGACCCCCACGCCACACTTTGACCTATTTTACAGGCCTGGTTTCTGCGATCGACCGCATCGAGAGTCGACCACCTGCTCCAGTTTCTCTTCTGTCTCTTTTAAAGACATTGTTTGTCAATACCAACCAACTTTTGCCAGCAGGGTCATTGGGGTCAGGCTTATTGAGGACAGCTGTATGTTTCTAGGTCAGGGTCCAAGTAGAGCAGGGAAAGTATAAGTCTGTTGATGCAGTTAACTCGTTAGTGTGCTACCTTAGGTCACCTATGACGTTTCCCACAGGTCATCTCCAACCACGCATGCATTGAACTCAATGCACTTCCTTTTCAAAAGTGTATCATTAATCATTTATTTCGATTGCTCCTAAGTTGGCTCACTCTTTCCTTCTCTCTGGCAGGTGACGGGTGTTTTCAGTAAAGAGTACATCCCTCAGGGCACGAGATTCGGACCTCTTCAAGGGGTCGTCTACACCAAAGAAAACGTGCCCCTCCAGGCCAACCGGAAGTACTTTTGGAGGGTAAGTGACTTCATTATTGATCTAATCTTTCAGGGACACCGTTTCTGCTAAAAAGCTGCCAAACCGGTTATGACTTTCCTGAGAACTTTAGCAGAAAGGAGCCGGAAGCTTATTTATTCATGCAAGAATACATACAAAAATGCATTGGCTTCTTCAGCACTATCGTCTTTCTTTGAAACACACGCCTATGTTTAGAAACCCGCATGCATTAAATAAGTAGTTATTCCTATTGTGCTTTTAAGGGCTTGTTTGGAAAACACAGAGGAAGGTCTGAGAGCACGTGTCCTGTCTGTTGTAGATTCCTGCTGTGTTCTCATACGGGTTACTCAGCAGAAGTTACCAAGTGTGCCTATTTCGAAACCATTCGACAAAACGCAAAGGATAGCGCAAGTCTTTGGTTTGTGGCCAGGTTTTAGAGAAGTCGGGATTCCTGCACAGACAGAGACGCACACACACACACACACATACACACAAATCACTTTCTTTTCAGTTCTTTCTGTTCTCATATCAGCATGCATCTAAGTGAACTTCAGTCTCTTTATCTCCCTGCCAAGGTCACTAGATCTCTACGTGTTTGTGTTTATATGCATGGTGTGTTTAGGCGCACGCACGCATGAGTGTGTGTGTGTGAGCATTTGCATGTTGCTTTGGGTTTTCCTAGTCTGAGCTGTCCTTTCCTTTCTCCGTTTCCTGTAAATCCTTTCTAACTTCCTGCTGCCATAAAGAATTGACATGACGCATCGTGTCACGTGACCGAAGGCAGATGGACGGATGTGTCGGGGTTGGTGAAAGTGTGTTTGTGTTTATGAGTCTTCGAGGGTGTAACTGGTTAAAGGAGTGTCTGTGATAGTGTAGATGTCATGCCTCAGCATGTCTGCGCAGTGAATTCCCCCACACAAAACTGAGAATGAAAGTGGGAGGACTCATGGGGCGGAGCCTGTGCGTGTGACTGGCAGCATGTGTGGATTGTCCTGACGCCCAGCACTTTATAAAAAGCCTGACATCATTGACACTCAAAGTTAGTCATACATCTTCAGCAGGACAAGTCAAACACACACACACTTTCACAGGTTAGGAGACACAGAGGAGTTGATATAAACAGCTGTTTGACAAGCGTTCTGTTCATGGCAGAGGTGAAGAATCATTTGTAACAACTGATTTACAGGTTTAAAGAATGATTTTAATGTTTGATTGTGATGGTTGTGACTCCTGCAGACTCAAGCGTTCATGTTTTCCTCTCTCTTCATCCAGATCTACAGTGGTGGCCACTTACACCACTTCATCGATGGCTACGACGTCCAGCGCAGCAACTGGATGCGGTTCGTTAACCCGGCGCGCTCGCGGGCCGAACAGAACCTGGTGGCCTGTCAGAACGGCCAGGACATCTTCTTCTACACCCTCCGGCCCGTGGAGCCCAAGCAGGAGCTGCTGGTGTGGTACAGCCCAGAGTTTTCTCAGAGACTGTGTGGCCAGCAGGAGCAACCCGACCGCCTGAAGCCAAGTGAGTCACGGCTCCGGGATTATCCCACATAGCTGGCATCGGGGAGGGGAAACTGGATCAAGTGGGCTTTTATTTATATAGTGGTTTTGCTTTTCTTCTTGTATCTTTATTGTGTTCTCTCTTGCTTTCTTGAAGCAATATGAGTATTAGTCACATCAGCTACATTTGTGTTTTGCCCGGTGTCTTTCCTTTCCTCAGTATATAGTGGGTTTTTTCCCCCTTTTGCTTTTCTTCTAGTATCTTTATCATGTTCTCTCTTGCTTTCTGGAGACAATATGATTATTAGTCACATCAGATACCTTTCTATTTTGCCCGGTGTTTTTCCTGTGAATCAGGCGACTCCTTTAATACCTTGAACTGAAACAAAGATTTATTTTGAACAATTTCATAAATAATTCCAAGGAATCGATCATTGAACAGAAGACTTTTAAAATCATTATTTACAACTTTGAGAATCAGTTTTCTAGTGAAGAGTTTAGTAATTAACTGGCACTTCTTCTGCGTAAACTAGTAGGCTTTTACGTATATAGTGTATTTTTTTCCTTTTCCTTTTGCTTTTCCTCTTGTATCTTTATTGTGTTCTCTTGTGCCTTGAACTGAAACAAAGTTAGCATCGATTTTTTTTTAATGTAATTTTCCTAAATAATTCCAAGGAATCGGTCATTGAATGAAATGTGAAATTTGTTAAGTCTAAAGGCTTGTTATTTACAACTCCGAGAATAATTTTTTTACAGTGTAAGAGTTCAGTAATTAACGGGCGCCCTCAGATCTTCTGCGTACACTAGTAATATTGACATCCAAATTATATACGGGAGGATGTTTGATATTTTTTTCGTTATGTGGCAGTGTCATATACAGTCAAACCAACATTTATTCAGTCACCTTGCTATCCTAACTTACATAAATGAACTATAGTGTCCTGAACTCACTAGTAAAAAATATATAAAATATATATATGGTGTCTGAATCATTTAATGACTGTATAGGTGTACTTTCTTTACATGGTTGAAATGACCATTATGATATTATGCCACTAATTGCAGCATACTGTTAAATGTTTTCTGTAAATTAGCTGTATATATAAAGAACAGTAAGTCAGGGATTCATTTGACACGTGAAAACATGAAAGTGACTGTCAATGAAACTATTTGTGAATGAATGTGTGAGGTCTGTGAGTGCGTGCGTATGTTTATGACAAAACGCTGGACTGTCTGTATATTTCTGTCTGAGTAGATGTCATGCAATATCGCCTATATCAAATTGATTCATTCTCACACTGACACTGTTATTTCCTGTCTTATTCACCCCTCGGAATGCGTGTACGTCCGTTTTTGTGCGTTCCGTGCGTGCGTTTACGTTTGCTATTGTTAAGGACCATTACATGAGACATGCCGACACGCATACGCTTCTCTCTTGTGATGCTTTTACTCAACAATTACACCTCAATATCCTCTTTAGGAAGTCATGCACCGTGAAGAACATAAGCCTTTCTTAAAACCTCTTCTTTTAAATTTGGATCATTATAAAGTGCGCTTCAACAAGTTATACTTCCTTTGTGAGGTTCAAAGAAACCTGTATATTCAGTTTTAAAAGCGTGATTTTACATCATACAGATCTTTTTGCTGGACTTTGGCATATTAAGTTCTTCGAACACTTCTGCTGATATTTAGGCTAATTTCAAACCCGGTGAATATCCACTGCTTCCCTTCATTCGTGTTCCTCCGGGATTTGAAAACATATTTATACACACTGGACATTTCGATTTTGTTTCAAATATCCATTTTCACTTTCCTCACGGTAGTTAGACGATGCCTGTAAATGTTGCACCAGATTGGGTTTGAGGAACCAAGCTTCGACCACAAGGGTTATAAAGTGTTTGTGTAATCTTCCCAGTGCTGTGTGACACACTTGAGCCTTGTACCACTCTCCATGATTTAGCAGGTTTTGTCTGAGTCACCACAAAGGTTACTGAAAGAAGCTAGCTGTTGTGGCTTTCTTTTTACAATCTCTGAAGCGAAAGGACAGTAATAATCTAACCTTATCTCGATTCCCTGCATAACAGTAAGTAACAGTTAGTGATTTTTCCCATGTTCGAGGACATCTGCTGTTATGGTGAGTCAGAGTAGTTTCTGAGTGAGAAATATAGCCGTCACACGAGTCTCTTTCTTCCGATACATACATATGGCCCTCCACCTCACAAACATACACACACCCACACTGCGAACACCCACACGGTTGTAATCTAGGTGCTGTGTGAAAGCAGTACTACCTCTTTGTCAAACAGAAACCAGTCAGAGATCTTCTGCCTGTCAGCTTCAAACTGAAAGACCTGCCATTTACCATAAGTGAGCGTTTAAGGGGGAAGGTTATGAGTAGGTGTACGACACACAGACACACAGGCATGTTCGATGGGTGACCGATGTCGCTCTGTGAAGACTTTGACCTGCTTGGTCAATCTCAGCAAACGTGAAATGTGTTGACTTGCACACAAGTTTCGGTAACACTTTATTTTGATGGTCCCCAAACTGACTGTAAGCTAACCGTCTACTAATACTCCACTGAGAGTGAGTTGCAGGGGTGTAACAATATATTGCAATACAAAAATGCAACAATAGGATAGTGACTATATGTATAAAGTGTAGTTCACCCAAAATAAAAATAGTTTTCAGAGTTTTAGTGTCAGTACTATATTAAACAGCTACATATAATGTTGAATATAATATGTAATAATGCAATGGGGGAATTTTTGTGGGTCCTGATAATACCAAATGTCTGATGTTACCAGTAAAAAGGACATTATATTTTAAAAAACATTATTTATATCTAGTCAGTGACAGAGTGCAAGCATATTCATTTAAACACAATGTAAAACCAAATTTAGCATTTTAATCAACAGTAAATTTTTGGTTAACCTTTTATCATATGTCTTGGAGTATCGCAGTATCGTGATATGCATTGAATCGTGACATGAGAGTATCCTTAAACCCCTTGTGAGTTGACATGTATAGTAGTTGCAAACGTTTAAGTCTCATACTCGTGTTCTCACCTCTGCTGTCTGTCAGCCTTCACACTTCTCCTTGCACTGTGTGACCTTTTTCTACTCTCTTTCTACAGAGTACTTGCCTGACATGGACTATCAGAAGGAGAACGTCTACTACCCTAAACAGGCCTCAACCCCACACAAACTTCAAAGCGAGGGAGAGGAAGACGAGATGGACGAAAAGATCGACGTAGAGGTTATTGAGAGGGACACGCCACCTGACACACCGGATGAACAGGTCGTGGATTTCAGCAAGAAGATCCACAGAGCTGTTTCACCACAGTTGGTGCATTCTCCACATCCACACCAGAAGGAGATGAACATGAGCACTCACCCGTACCCCACCCTGTCTCCACCGCAAGACCTTCCGCTCCACTTACACGGCTTCTATGCTCATCATCGAGAAGGTTTGATCTCGTACCCTTCCCTGCCCACTCCTAGACCTCTGCAAGCTCCTTATCCACTTCTACCACAGTACAATCCTCATTATTCCCATCTGCTGTTGCCCCCATACTCCCCTCCCTTCCCATCCATGTTGCCCTCGAAAGGGGGTCTCCGGTACAACGGATTCCTGGGAAGTGATGGTTTATCCTACCCTTCAATTCCTCAACCTGGTCTGTTGCCAGTTACCCTTCCCTATCCCTCCCCACTTCATGGAGGACTGAAGGAAAGAGTCCCGAACACTCCTCCACGGGGAGCTCCGGCGACACCAGAACTCTCCCCTCGGCAAAGCTTCCAGAAGCCTCTCTCTGAATGCGAAGAAGCCATTAACCTCAGCCTGGCTTCGCCCAGGAGCACATCACCCCCGTCCTCGTCTTCTCCACCAACACCCGGGTACAAATCTCTCCCGTACCCACTCAAGAAGCAGAACGGCAAGATCAAGTATGAATGCAACGTCTGCCTCAAGACCTTCGGCCAACTGTCCAACCTCAAAGTGAGTACACTTTATATAAGTCTTGTTTTGAGAGATGTGGTATGATGTAGTTAAAACTAAAGGGTCTGTGTTTGCTTTGAAGGTGCACTTGAGGGTCCACAGTGGCGAGAGACCATTCCAGTGCAACTTGTGCAAAAAGAGTTTCACCCAGCTGGCACACTTACAGAAACATCACCTGGTCCACACAGGAGAGAAACCACACGAATGCCAGGTGAGCTCATATGCTGTGACTCAAGATAAAGTTATATCCTATTAACATGCTATGACGCACACCTACAACATTTATTATCTGTGACAGGACCTTTACCTTGTCACTCCTGTTTCCTTTAAGAGAAATGCTTTGTTGTTCAGTAACTAGAGAGGGTGTGACAGTGGCGTCAGCCTGCGCTAGTCATTCATATTGACCACTAAAAATAAATAAGTGAGTGTGGCTGAATTGCTGTCTGCATACCAGAGCAACCTTGAGGCGATAATGTCAGGCAGCAGAGAGGTTGTTGTGTGCCGCCTCTTTGAATTACAGTCTGTGATTATCTTTGAATGTCCACAGGTATGCCACAAACGCTTCAGCAGCACCAGCAACCTGAAAACACACTTGCGTCTGCACTCGGGAGAGAAGCCGTATCAGTGTAAGCTGTGTGGAGTGAAGTTTACCCAGTATATCCACCTTAAACTCCACCGTCGGCTTCACAGCTCCTGCGACCGACCGTATACCTGCCAAACCTGCACCCGAGGCTTCATCCATCGCTTCTCCCTCTACCTCCACCAGCGCTCGGGATGCTGTCCCAACACCCGTCCCGAGATCCCCCATCTGGTGGAGCGCTTCGACGCCAGTCACGAGGCCGAGGCTCTTCCGGAGAACGCCGGAGGCGCTCAGGTAGACACCGCCTTGGAGAAATGGCTGGCTAGGAGTCTGGAAAATGGCGAGGGGAAGGAAGATGTGGAATTACTCAAGGCTTTCAGTACTTCAGTACCTCAGGGAGTGACCATCATGGGTCATCATCAGCAGGAGAGAGCCAGCGTGGTTCACTTCAACCATCGGCACTCTATTAAGACTGAGGAGGAGTAGATGACGTATCCCAGCAAGCAATTTTGCATTTAAAAGACGTCTAATAGCCGTTTAATAGCTGAATCATGACTATAGATTGACCATGACACTGATATCTAGTAGATATTATTGACATTGGTAGTATGATAGGATATCAACCATCTCATGCGCTGCCTGGCCAAAAACTACAATTAATCAGTTTTGACTATAAGTTGGCAACTAATAGCATGGAACATGTCAAAGAATGAAACCAAACACCTTGTAATCACTGTTGACTTTGCTAACATGATGGAACATTATACATCTGGCAAGTTATTTTGGCAAAAACAACATATAGTCAAATTTAAGGTTATTTTGTCTAGAAGTGGGTTCCTCATTGCCGGACTATATATCGAGTCAATAGTTAATAGTTAGATGGTGAAATGACAGCTATTGCTTGCTGGGATAGCTCCTTCAGGTCTTCCAGAAACCCTTCAAAATGCTATATATGCACAGGGCATTCCCTAGTTGACCAAAAATCCTCTCTTTCCTGGGAAAATCAGAGAGAAGATGCGTAAACCAAGCCAATGAGAGCCGCACCAAACAAATAGTGTTTCCAAAGACTTGAAGAAAGTGATTGCACTTCTGCCCTCTGACCTGTTGTAGAATGAAGATGTGATTTATAATGTCCTCATCTGGTTTTCAAACCGATGTCAAAGTCTGTTTGTGTGAGTTTGTCTTAACTTATTATTGATGAGTTTTTTTGTTTTTTTTTTGAGCACTGTATCAAATGTTTTAAAACTTGTTTATATGTGTACTTTTTATGTATTTTAAAAAAAAATATTGGGATTCTCAGGAATTTTGTGTCAATCCCACTATGGACACTATATGTTACAGTCCCGGATGTACTGGATCTTCTCCGTCCATTCCAAGTGTGGTCTGTGTGCGAATGTGTACAAATGGATGTGCGTGACTATGAGTTTACCTTGTGTTAAATAATTCTGAATGTGATCTTTTATGGAAGGATGTAAAATATATCTTTTCAAGGGATCATTCACTGTAGCTTCTAAGAATATTATAGCAGTTCCTGAACCCCTTTGACATTGGAAAGAAACCATGCCTCACTTTTTATTTAATATTTGAAATATTCTTCGTTTTCTTAGTTTAATGTTACTTGGTTGTGTCTACCAATGTTAACTGTTGTCTCTTTAATCCAAACAAGTATTGTTAGCACTATGAAAATGATCAAATCGATGTAGCTGAAACTGAATTTGCCAATCATGAAGATTGCAATACTTATTTTTCATAGACTACAGAACTACAGACACAACAGTACCTCATACTAAAAAGTAAAATTGTTTGTTTCATATGTTATGCTCTTTTAATTTATTTGATGTCAGCACTGGAAAAAGCAGGAACTAGATCCAAGTGCAGGATATTTGACTGTTAGCTGCAACAGGGTTTAGAAAGGAGACTTTTTGTACAGTTCTTTTGTTATCCTAGTTTATTTTTGACTCAGTCCAAAAGATGTTGATACTTTATATGTGAAAACCTATTTTTGACAAACTTTTATAATGTAGCGCATTAAACATTATTGTCTATGACCTCACTCTGTCCGTGTGATTGTGTTGTTGATGACATTACTCTGTCAACAGAATCAGGACTTCACACTCATTCACCATCAGGCTCATTCACACTCATTCACCATCAGGCTCATTCATACTCGTTCACCATCAGGCTCATTCACACTCGTTCACCATCAGGCTCATTCTCACTCGTTCACCATCAGGCTCATTCGCACTCGTTCAACATCAGGCTCATTCTCACTCGTTCACCATCAGGCTCATTCACACTCATTCACCATCAGGCTCATTCTCACTCATTCACCATCAGGCTCATTCACACTCGTTCACCATCAGGCTCATTCGCACTCGTTCACCATCAGGCTTATTCGCACTCGTTCAACATCAGGCTCATTCTCACTCGTTCACCATCAGGCTCATTCACACTCGTTCACCATCAGGCTCATTCTCACTCATTCACCATCAGGCTCATTCACACTCGTTCACCATCAGGCTCATTCGCACTCGTTCACCATCAGGCTTATTCGCACTCATTCACCATCAGGCTCATTCCCACTCGTTCACCATCAGGCTCATTCTCACTCATTCACGATCAGGCTCATTCACACTCGTTCACCATCAGGCTCATTCACACTCGTTCACCATCAGGCTCATTCACACTCGTTCACCATCAGGCTCATTCTCACTCGTTCACCATCAGGCTCATTCTCACTCGTTCAACATCAGGCTCATTCTCACTCGTTCAACATCAGGCTCATTCTCACTCGTTCAGCATCAGGCTCATTCTCACTCGTTCACCATCAGGCTCATTCTCACTCGTTCACCATCAGGCTCATTCACACTCGTTCACCATCAGGCTCATTCTCACTCGTTCACCATCAGGCTCATTCCCACTCATTCACCATCAGGCTCATTCTCACTTGTTCACCATCAGGCTCATTCTCACTCGTTCACCATCAGGCTCATTCTCACTCGTTCAACATCAGTCTCATTCTCACTCGTTCACCATCAGGCTCATTCTCACTCGTTCACCATCAGGCTCATTCTCACTCGTTCAACATCAGGCTCATTCTCACTCGTTCACCTTTAGGCTCATTCTCACTCGTTCAACATCAGGCTCATTCTCACTCGTTCAACATCAGGCTCATTCTTCACTCGTTCACCATCAGGCTCATTCGCACTCGTTCAACATCAGTCTCATTCACACTCGTTCACCATCAGGCTCATTCACAATCGTTCATCATCAGGCTCATTCTCACTCATTCACCATCAGGCTCATTCACACTCGTTCACCATCAGGCTCATTCACACTCGTTCACCATCAGGCTCATTCACACTCGTTCACCATCAGGCTCATTCTCACTCGTTCAACATCAGGCTCATTCTCACTCGTTCACCATCAGGCTCATTCACACTCGTTCACCATCAGGCTCATTCTCACTCGTTCACCATCAGGCTCATTCACACTCGTTCACCATCAGGCTCATTCTCACTCGTTCAACATCAGGCTCATTCTCACTCGTTCACCATCAGGCTCATTCTCACTCGTTCACCATCACCATCAGGCTCATTCGCACTCGTTCACCATCAGGCTCATGCTCATTCGTTCACCATCAGGCTCATTCTCACTCGTTCGAACATCAGGCTCATTCTCACTCGTTCACCATCAGGCTCTTTCACAATCGTTCATCATCAGGCTCATTCTCACTCATTCACCATCAGGCTCATTCACACTCGTTCACCATCAGGCTCATTCACACTCGTTCACCATCAGGCTCATTCAAACTCGTTCACCATCAGGCTCATTCTCACTCGTTCACCATCAGGCTCATTCACACTCGTTCACCATCAGGCTCATTCACACTCGTTCACCATCAGGCTCATTCTCACTCGTTCAACATCAGGCTCATTCTCACTCGTTCACCATCACCATCAGGCTCATTTGCACTCGTTCACCATCAGGCTCATTCTCACTCGTTCACCATCACCATCAGGCTCATTTGCACTCGTTCGAACATCAGGCTCATTCTCACTCGTTCAACATCAGTCTAATTCTCACTCGTTCACCATCAGGCTCATTCACAATCGTTCATCATCAGGCTCATTCTCACTCATTCACCATCAGGCTCATTCACACTCGTTCACCATCAGGCTCATTCACACTCGTTCACCATCAGGCTCATTCACACTCGTTCACCATAAGGCTCATTCTCACTCGTTCACCATCAGGCTCATTCTCACTCGTTCAACATCAGGCTCATTCTCAATCGTTCAGCATCAGGCTCATTCTCACTCGTTCACCATCAGGCTCATTCTCACTCGTTCACCATCAGGCTCATTCTCACTCGTTCAACATCAGGCTAATTCTCACTCGTTCAACATCAGGTTCATTCTCACTCGTTCACCATCAGGCTCATTCCCACTCGTTCACCATCACCATCAGGCTCATTCGCACTCGTTCACCATCACCATCAGGCTCATTCGTTCACCATCAGGCTCATTCTCACTCGTTCGAACATCAGGCTCATTCTCACTCGTTCACCATCAGGCTCATTCTCACTCGTTCACCATCAGACTCATTCTCACTCGTTCAGCATCAGGCTCATTCTCACTCGTTCAGCATCAGGCTCATTCTCACTCGTTCACCATCAGGCTCATTCGCACTCGTTCACCATCAGGCTCATTCCCACTCGTTCACCATCAGGCTCATTCTCACTTGTTCAACATCAGGCTCATTCTCACTCGTTCACCATCAGGCTCATTCTCACTCGTTCAACATCAGGCTCATTCTCACTCGTTCACCATCAGGCTCATTCACACTCGTTCACCATCAGGCTCATTCTCACTCGTTCAACATCAGGCTCATTCTCACTCGTTCACCATCAGGCTCATTCTCACTCGTTCAACATCAGGCTCATTCTCACTCGTTCACCATCAGGCTCATTCTCACTCGTTCAACATCAGGCTCATTCTCACTCGTTCACCATCAGGCTCATTCGCACTCGTTCAACATCAGTCTCATTCACACTCGTTCACCATCAGGCTCATTCACAATCGTTCACCATCAGGCTCATTCTCACTCGTTCAACATCAGGCTCATTCTCACTCGTTCAACATCAGGCTAATTCGCTTGAAAGTCCCACACACACGCTGCTCTCTGTGGTCGTATTTCTAGAAAGTAGAGGAACTGAAATTGTTGCTCATCAGCTAAGACTGATCAAAACTGCCCACCGTCACATGCATTGGTGTTTTTCATTTTGACGTGAAAAAGAAATCATAAAAACACCCCCAACCTTTACCTACCCTTACATTACAGTCACAAATAAATAACACTTCCCAGCCATTAGATTATAAAAGATGATATCAAGACGTATATAATATTTGATTACTGAAGAGACTTTCTGAAATATCAATAGGCTGGTTCGACAAAACGCAAACAATTGTGTTCACCTAACCTTAGCACACTGGTGCTCCTAAAAAGTGGCCAAACACCTCAAATGTAACTTTATGTAAAAATTACGATACCTTTGTTTCCACAATGTTTAAAATACAATACAAAACAATTAATAATTAATTTTTTTCTCAATTAACCCCTTCATCGCTGTTTGCTTGTTTTCTGCATTTAGGCTGATTTGTAGTTTGCATCCCCCAAAATATATTTTTTTATTTCCCATTAATTCCTATGGCCATTTTTGGCTGAGATGAGTAGTCAAGTTTCAAGTTCAATAAATGTATAAAGCACATTTAAAAACAGCCACAAGACTGACAAAAGTGCTGTACAAAACATCTAAATACAAATCCTAAATATACACACTTAAGATAATACACACAAATATAATATAATATACACATTTAAGAAAGGAAAAAAAGTTTTTAAAAGAGACAAAAAAAGAAGGCTACAAGTGTGACTTTTCGAATTATATGCACACATTTTTATTTTATTTCTTTTGGTGTTCACATAGCAAGTGCCACTAAAGTCACCAAGTGTCAAACCCTTCCAACAAAGTAAAAAATATGTGTGTTAGGGTTAAACGTCCTATCTATATATAGTAAAAATCATATTGTAGTTCTACTATTTGTGAAACTGGAGGCTAATATGAAGCAAGGCATTGATTTGAGTAACTGATCTGGCGGTTTATGGTCATCATTCCCGCCTGTTCTTTCACTGCTCTTTTAGTCTCTATAAGCTGCTAAAACTGTGGTGCGATCATCATATGTCGGTAACGGAAGACAAGGCAGTTACAGTAAGAAATGTCTCATCTCTTCTCTGTCCTCTCTGAGTTCAACACTTCTCTGTTTCCTTCTGTCAAAGCCTCCCCTCTTTTCCCCTGGCACACACACATGAAGGGAGAGCCCCTGGCCACACACACACCTCAGGCCAGAAGAACAAACACACCTCAGCGCACATGTGGGTATCGTGTGTGTGAGTGAAAGAGAGACAAGTGAAAGAAAGAGCACTTCTGTCATTGACAGCATGTCAAACCACCACTTTGAATACATTTTAGGAGAAGTTGCAAGAGGCCCTTTTATGGCAGAAAGGAGAAAGAAACAGAGAGAAGCATGTGAAAACACCACAGAGAAAGAAAGAGTGGAACTTGACTTGCTGTAAATGACATGCAGTGTGTGTGTGTGTGTGTGTGTGTGTGTGTGTGTGTGTGTGTGTGTGTGTGTGTGTGTGTGTGTGTGTGTGTGTGTGGGTGTGTGTTTGTGTCATGTTCAGAGTACTTGCATTGCCTTCCTGCGCAGACTTAAAGCTTCAAGCATTCAGTAATTGCTATCAAGTTGTTCTCTGAAACCCAGAAGCTTTAGTTCCTGTCAACACTGAGCAACACTGAACACTGAGGCAAAAGCCCTTCTGATGCGCAAAACATATAGTGCTGTTACAAACATCACAAACAATTTACACAACCTATACAGTCAGCTGATAAGTGCATTAGTACACTGGAAAAATGACTTTTTGAAGATTGTAAAGATTGTTGAAGGACGTTTACAAGGAAATACTGTTGCATTCTTTCTATTTTCTAGTAAATCCTGCACCAATTTGTTTTCAAAATGGAAAATTCCAGGTAAAATCAGGAATTTGGAAACCAATAATTAAGTTGTTGTTTTTTTCCATGTGATTAATGCCAAGAGGGCTTTAATCCAGCCAGTGTTATTAACTATAGTTATTTATATTTTTCTATTTGTAGTTATGTTCATTTTAGTATTTTTTTTATTATGTGCTTTTATCATTTTATTCGGTTTTTTTTTTTAAATATTGCTATTTAGGTGTAATTTATTTTTCTTTTTATTTCAGTTTTAGTTTTAAATGATTTCCAGTTAATTATTGTAGTTCCTCACCTTAAACTTATTTCAGTTTATTGCCAAGGCAACATTTCTGATTTTCGTTGAAAGTTTTCAAACTATATTTTATTTTAATCAATCTTGTGAATTATGATTAAATCTGCAGCTCACTTCATTTTAAGAAGCACATCAAAGATAACCGGTTTCATATTGTTAAACTACAAGCCTTAAAAAAATAATTCACCTAAAAATCTATTTTTAATTTCATAAATTCCTTTGATGTTGCTCTATTCACGTAATTAACGCCTCTTACTGTGTGTGTGATTTCATTCCTGGGCGCTTGGCTAGACTTCCATCTGACTTCTTATCTATCAATCATTCTGAAGTCAGTATGTGTCTCTGACTAAAAGAGAATTAAAAGTGCAACCGGCAGCATCTCTTCCAGCGAACCGAGAAGTCTGGAAAAGCAGCATTCAGCGAATCGACACATTATCATATCTCTGTCCCATCTTCTCATCTCTGTCTCGTCCTCTCATTTTACTCTCATCTCTGTCTCGTCTTCTCATCTCTGTCTCGTCTTACTGTAATCTTACTCTCATTTTACTCTCATATTCTCATCTGTCTCGTCTTACTGTCATCTTACACTCATCTCTGTCTCATCTTCTCATCTCTGTCTCATCTTACTGTTATCTTACTCTCATTTTTATCTCATCTTCTCATATTCTCATCTGTCTCATCTTCTCATCTTCTCATCTCTGTCTCGTCTTACTGTCATCTTACACTCATCTTACGGTAATCTTACTCTCATGGTAAATAAACTGCATTTATATAGCGCTTTCACAGACCCACTGGGCCACCAAAGCGCTTTTACATATTGCCTCACATTCACCCATTCACACACCGACGGCGGTGTCAGCCATACAAGGCGCCATCCAGCTCGTCGGGAGCAGCTGGGGTTAGGTGTCTTGCTCATGGACACCTCGACACTTGGTCAGGTGGAACCGAGGATTGAACCACCAACCTTCCAGTTTGTTGACAACCCACATGAACCACTGAGCCACTGCCGCCCTCATCTCTGTCTCATCTTCTCATCTCTGTCTCATCTTTCTCTCATCTCTGTCTCATCTTCTCATCTTCTCATATCTGTCACATCTCTGTCTCATCTTACTGTCATCTCTGTCTCATCTTCTCATCTTCTCATATCTGTCTCATCTCTGTCTCATCTTCTCATCTCTGTCTCATCTTACTCTCATCTCTCTGTCTCATCTTACTCTCATCTTACTCTCTGTCTCATCTTATTCTCATCTCTCTCATCTTTCTCTCATCTTACTTTCATCTCTGTTTCATCTTCTCATCTCTGTCTCATTTGTCTCATCTTCTCATCTCTGCCTCATCTCTGTCTCATCTCACTCTCATTTCACTCTCATCTCTGTCTTGTCTCTGTCTCATCTTCTCATCTCTGTCTCGTCATCTCTGTCTCATCTCACTGTCATCTTACTTTCATCTCACTGTCATCTCACTCTCATCTTACTCTCATCTCTGTCTCATCTCACTGTTATCTCACTCTCATCTCACTGTCATCTTACTCTCATCTCTGTCTCATCTCTGTCTCGTCATCTCACTGTCATCTTACTCTCTGTCTCATCTTACAGTCATCTTACTTTCATCTCTGTCTCATCTTTCTCTCTGTTTCATCTCTGTCTCATCTTCTCATCTCTGTCTCGTCATCTCACTGTCATCTTACTCTCATTTTACTCTCATCTTACTCTCATCTCTGTCTCATCTTCTCATCTCTGTCTCATCTTCTCATCTCTGTCTCATCTTACTCTCATCTCTGTCTCATCTTCTCATGTCTGTCTCATCTTCTCATCTCTGTCTCATCTTACTCTCATCTCTGTCTCATCTTCTCATCTTCTCATATCTGTCTCATCTCTGTCTCATCTTACTGTCATCTTACTGTCATCTCACTCTCATCTCTGTCTTGTCTCTGTCTCATCTTCTCATCTCTGTCTCGTCATCTCTGTCTCATCTCACTGTCATCTTACTGTCCTCTCACTGTCATCTCACTCTCATCTTACTCTCATCTCTGTCTCATCTCACTGTTTTCTCACTCTCATCTCACTGTCATCTCTATGTCATCTTACTCTCATCTCTGTCTCATCTCTGTCTCGTCATCTCACTGTCATCTTACTCTCTGTCTCATCTTACAGTCATCTTACTTTCATCTCTGTCTCATCTTTCTCTCTGTTTCGTCTCTGTCTCATCTTCTCATCTCTGTCTCGTCATCTCACTGTCATCTTACTCTCATTTTACTCTCATTTTACTCTCATCTCTGTCTCATCTTCTCATCTCTGTCTCGTCATCTCACTGTCATCTTACTCTCATTTTACTCTCATCTTACTCTCATCTCTGTCTCATCTTCTCATCTCTGTCTCATCTTCTCATCTCTGTCTCATCTTCTCATCTCTGTCTCATCTTCTCATGTCTGTCTCATCTTCTCATCTCTGTCTCATCTTACTCTCATCTCTGTCTCATCTTCTCATCTTCTCATATCTGTCTCATCTCTGTCTCATCTTACTGTCATCTCTCTGTCTCATCTTACTCTCATCTTACTCTCTGTCTCATCTTACTCTCTGTCTCATCTTATTCTCATCTCTGTCTCATCTTTCTCTCATCTTACTTTCATCTCTGTTTCATCTTCTCATCTCTGTCTCATTTGTCTCATCTTCTCATCTCTGCCTCATCTCTGTCTCATCTCACTCTCATCTCACTCTCATCTCTGTCTTGTCTCTGTCTCATCTTCTCATCTCTGTCTCGTCATCTCTGTCTCATCTCACTGTCATCTTACTTTCATCTCACTGTCATCTCACTCTCATCTTACTCTCATCTCTGTCTCATCTCACTGTTATCTCACTCTCATCTCACTGTCATCTTACTCTCATCTCTGTCTCATCTCTGTCTCGTCATCTCACTGTCATCTTACTCTCTGTCTCATCTTACAGTCATCTTACTTTCATCTCTGTCTCACCTTTCTCTCTGTTTCATCTCTGTCTCATCTTCTCATCTCTGTCTCGTCATCTCACTGTCATTTTACTCTCATTTTACTATCATCTTACTCTCATCTCTGTCTCATCTTCTCATCTCTGTCTCATCGTCTCATCTTCTCATCTCTGTCTCATCTTACTCTCATCTCTGTCTCATCTTCTCATGTCTGTCTCATCTTCTCATCTCTGTCTCATCTTACTCTCATCTCTGTCTCATCTTCTCATCTTCTCATATCTGTCTCATCTTACTGTCATCTTACTGTCATCTCACTCTCATCTCTGTTTTGTCTCTGTCTCATCTTCTCATCTCTGTCTCATCTTCTCATCTCTGTCTCACCTTACTCTCATCTCTGTCTCATCTTCTCATCTCTGTCTCATCTTACTCTCTGTCTCATCTTACTCTCATCTCTCTCTCATCTCTGTCTCATCTTACTCTCATCTTACTTTCACCTCTGTCTCATCTTACTCTCATCTTACTCTCATCTGTCTCATCTTACTGTCATCTTACTCTCTGTCTTATCTCTGTCTCATCTTACTCTCTGTCTCGTCTTACTCTCATCTTACTCTCTGTCTCATCTCAGTCTCATCTTACTCTCATCTCTCTCTCATCTCTCTCTCATCTTACTTTCACCTCTGTCTCATCTTACTCTTACCTTACTCTCATCTGTCTCA
>CM060634.1:392500-432500 GCA_030578275.1 Meda fulgida | reverse complement strand
AAGTCAGGAAGACATGAGCTTTTGTGAGAACTGTGGAACAAGTTGCCAGCAGAGTTTAAAGCAGAGCCTTTTACATTCACGGTAAAGCGGTGAACTGCACACATATTTATATTTATAATGTTTGTTTGAATTAGTTATTAATGCCAGGGTTGGGAGCATCCTTCAAATAGGCACAGGTCATTTAGGTTTGTGAATAAATGACGTGCTGTATTAGCTTTATTCTATGATTAGTAGTTTTTATTTTACTTTTTATTTTTCAGAACAGCCTTTCAAGACGCAGATTTGCTAATGCTTTCGATGTGCAACACATATTTTCCAGTTTCCGACTAGAATCATGTTTTTTTTGTACTGTATAAATAAACTTAGAAATAAATAAATAAATAAAAAGCAGGAAAATCTCTCTCTCAGTTTTATTGATGATGAGAAAGAAGAATATTCCCCCGCACAGGGCCGAAGCTCTAGAAAACGTGTTCTTCTACTGTACACACACACTGCATGGAGACGACTCTCATTTACACAAACAACAGATTCATATTTACTCCTCCTTTTCCAGAGAAACAGTTTTACTGTGTAACAAGACTTCCACATAAGAGTGTGTGTGTGTGTGTTTCTGTGCCATTTAAGCAGCAGCCCTCATCTGTAGAAATGATCTGTGGTGCGACCAGGAAGCAAAGCCTGCATGGTTATTGTTTGATATTTTCTTTTAAAGGTCTGGTCGTGCCCTGGTATGTCAGATGGGCAACATCGTCTGTTCTTCTCAGTGGATTACTCATCAACTTCATACACTGCTTTTGCCGACAACAGTCATGTTTCCCATTCTGCTGTGTCATTTAGTGTTTAGAATGGATTTTTAATAGACCATGGAGAAAACATGGGCTTTTCTGGCTGAAATATTTGTGCCATTACAGCAAAATAGGAAGTAGAACTGTTGTTTTCTCACATGAAAGAAAAACAAAAGCAGCTGATTGGCAGCATGACAACGTGAAAACAACAACTCCTGGATCTCCTGATGCCCTTTAGGACAAGCTTTACTGTACAGGCGTATCACTGTGAACTACAACTATCACTAACATTTCTGTTCATCGAAATAAAGCTGAAATAAAATCCAATGTAAGTATTAGCTGGAAAAACAAAATGCTACCTTGATAATAAATTGAAAATAAATTAAATCTAAATTGCAATATATTTGTCATTATTACAATATAATTTGTCAATATTTTAACAAAAAAAGTAACAAAATGACAAGCGCATAACGAAATGACTAAAAATGTAACTGAAATCAACAAAACTAAAATATAAAAAAATGAAAGCTAATAAAAATTAAATAAAAAAAAATAATAAAATAAAAAAAACTAAAATAAAAACTAAACTATCACCGCTACACATGCTAAAAAAACTAACCGTGTCCTAACTACACGCGTCGCGACGCGCGATAAACTGCTCTTTTCCATGTTAATCGGAGTGTTTGCGACCCGTGACTCTTATTTTAGAAACGGTTTCTATTTTTCTGCGACGTCGCGCTGGAACAACAAACTCAAAGTGTGGCTTCATGTGCTAATCTCAGGTGCTCTTTATGAGCTTTATCTAACGTTAAAAGCGTGTCATGTGACTCTGAATGTCATTCACGGCTCCAGCTTTGGCTGTAAAAGCAACAGTGGATAATTCACCTCAGATCTTGAAATGAAACAAATGGAAACAAGAACGTTCAAACTGTGAACAAACAAGTGTGTTCTTGGAAAAATATTGTTTTAGTAAATAGCCTATGTATTTTTAAAAATGTTTAAATGGTATATTATTTGTGAATTTGATTATTTTAGGACACGATGTAAGAAAATAGTAGTGTGTGTGTGTGTGTGTGTGTGTGTGTGTGTGTGTGTGTGTGTGTGTGTGTGTGTGTGTGTGCAATGCACAGGTAATTTTCTAGCATCTCAATATCTAGAGAGTTTTGAGTGAGAGGAGTGGAGTGGATGAACTATATTGAGTGCAACTTCCTTGCTTGATATTAACAACACTCATCAATAACTATAGAGCATTCCTCTCCTGTGCGCCGTCAGGACCACAGAGAACTACTTCCCGGAAACCACAGACGCGATCGCTCAATTCATACCGTATATTTAAGATCATAGTTTTTGATTGCTGGTTGTATAATCACTTTCATATTGTATGCATTTTATGTTCACGTAGTCTACATGTTATTTAATTAGGCTATAGGCTACACTAGTTGTTGCTCTTTTAATACATGTTTTAATGGACCTGGATCGAGTGTAAAATCATACCTAAGAAATCCACATGACAGTGTACATTTATTTACAGCAAAAATTCAGTTAAACGAACTAATGAGCTCATGTATTGTTGGTGAAGTAGCGCACACTACTGGTCAAAGGCTGCTATGACTGTGGTTACGCTGCACACTTACACTGTACACTCACACTACACACTCACACTACACACTCACACCACACACTTACACTGCACACTTACACTACACACACACACACTGCACACTTACACTACACACACACACTACACACACTGCACACTCACACTACACACTTACACTGCACACTTACACTGTACACTTACACTACACACTCACACTACACACTTACACTGTACACTTACACTACACACTCACACTACACACTTACACTGTACACTTACACTACACACACACACTGCACACTTACACTACACACACACACTACACACACTGCACACTCACACTACACACTTACACTGCACACTTACACTGTACACTTAAACTACACACTACACACACCACACACTTACACTGCACACTTACACTACACACACACACTGCACACTTACACTGTACACTTACACTACACACTTACACTGCACACTCACACTACACACTCACACTACACACTTAAACTGTACACTCACACTACACACTCACACTACACACTTACACTGTACACTTACACTACACACACACACTGCACACTCACACTACACACTCACACCACACACTTACACTGCACACTTACACTACACACACACACTGCACACTTACACTGTACACTTACACTACACACTTACACTGCACACTCACACTACACACTCACACTACACACTTAAACTGTACACTCACACTACACACTCACACTACACACTTACACTGCACACTCACACTACACACTCACACTACACACTTAAACTGTACACTCACACTACACACTCACACTACACACTTAAACTGTACACTCACACTACACACTCACACTACACACTTACACTGTACACTTACACTACACACACACACTGCACACTCACACTACACACTCACACTACACACTTACACTGCACACTCACACTACACACTCACACTACACACTTAAACTGTACACTCACACTACACACTCACACTACACACTTACACTACACACACACACTGCACACTTACACTACACACACACACTACACACACTGCACACTCACACTACAAACTTACACTGCACACTTACACTGTACACTTACACTACACACTTACACTGCACACTCACACTACACACTCACACTACACACTCACACTACACACTTACACTGCACACTAACACTACACACACACACTGCACACTCACACTGCACACTTAAACTGTACACTCACACTACACACTCACACTACACACTCACACTACACACTTACACTGCACACTAACACTACACACACACACTGCACACTTACACTACACACACACACTACACACACTGCACACTCACACTACACACTTACACTGAACACTTACACTGTACACTTACACTACACACTCACACTACACACTTAAACTGTACACTCACACTACACACTCACACTACACACTCACACTACACACTTACACTGCACACTTACACTGCACACTTACACTGTACACTCACACTGTACACTCACACTACACACTCACACTGCACACAAAATGCAATAATGTTGTATTTTTAATTGTTTAACTGTGATCAAATATGATCCATTATTCAACGAATAATTCAATATATATATATATATATATATATATATATATATATATATATATATATATATTTAGACATAAACTGGTTACTACAAATAAAGGTTCTTTATTGGCATCCATGGAACCTTTCCATTATGTTCTTTGCACTAATCAGAAAAACTGTTGATCAAAAGCTTCTTTAAACACCCAGTTCTTCTATGGCATTGAGTCAAAACGCATTTTAGAACCTATATTTTTCAGATTCAGATGTTGTGTAGTGTGGCGCCATCCACTGACTACTAAGTGTCATTACTTCCTGTGGAAAAACAGGTCAAGTAGAGAGTAATATTTCTTTGCATTGCCTAATTATTTCTGAATGATAGAGATCGGTTCACCGAGCTGAAGTTATCTCACTGCTTTTCTGAACTCGCATTAAACTAGCCCGTTCTGTGTTTACTGCCAATCATGTGGTCAACAATATAGCGCTGGTCAAAGTTAGGCTATATATATCTTGCCATTTTTCAAAGGGATTGGCAATGACATCACCAACCTGAAATTGTGCATTATTATCTGATGCATTATGAGTGAATTTTACTCATATGGTAATCTGCTTTATTCCGATATTTATTTGAGAGGGAAACTGTGTTTTGCAGGCTCTATTTATTTCTTTTACTCTATTCATGAATTCATTTCTCATCACGAAGCAGCTGTTTTTTGTTTTGTTTTTTGTTTTCATATTTGTGCTTTTAGAACAAAATGAAATAAACGACACAATTTTATGATTACTATTCGATGTGTGGTCTCTTTCGGTTATGTGGTTTATAGGTTCTCAGAGATTAAAACCTAAATAAATAAAATCCTTAAAGCCATTTGTATGAACTTTCACTTTACTAATCGCCAAATGACGTTTGATTTTGACATTTGACACTGCAGCTTTCTGAACTTTATGATAGAATATCTAAACCAATACATTAATTTATGACAGAACTGATAGAATATCTAAACATTCATAACTGGGGATAAAAACCCTGCTATTCAGCGATAGTCAGTGTTGACTTCAGTTAAAGTGAAACTACAGCAGTTTAATCTGATCAAAATATTCAAATCACATGCATCTCTCGCTGAATGAGGAGAGTTTCTGGCTGATATAGAAGCGCTTCTGGAGTCATACACTTCGGTAGGTGTCTCTATTGACCACAGTGCACTAGTGAACACAACTGTACTAGTGTGCTGTACCAGTCTAGTCTAGACACACACACACACACACTCCTGCGCATCGCTTTACTGGCGTGCTTCTCTCGGGATACTCTGTTTTAGTTTAGTCATCATGGCGAAAAAGAGTTTTTCCACCAGAAAGTCTTTGAGGAACTTGTTTTCTAAAAGTGAAGCGAATCTCAAAGAGTCTGTGGAGAAAGAGGACAGCGGGAAGGGAACACTCAGACTCTTCAAGTGGAAGAAAAAGAAGAAAACGGAGACTTCAGAGACTGAAAGCCTACAAGTTGCGAGGTAAAAACATCCATGATCCATATTAGTGTTTTATGTTTGTTTCGCATGTTTGTCTGTCAGACAGCCTTAGAGTAAACCTCTCTCTGACATCTGTATTAAAACAATGTACTTTTCAATGTGATTTAAATTTTAAAACAATGTAACAATGTAAAAACAACTAGTACTTTCATTCCAAGCCTATTTGTTATTAATGTTGGGTTATTTGGGATATGCGTCACTTTAGAAGTCATGGACAAATACGCTACATTTCTAGAATCTATTATTGAAAATGAGCATTGGTAATGAATGTATTAATAAACAAAATTTATGTTATGATTTATTCTATGGGTAGTCTATTTAAGAACTGCATTATGTATAGAGTTAGCCTCGTTTCTGTCCTCTAATTTGATTGGACGTGTAGTTCTTAGAGTAAAGCTAATGAAAGTTTAACCTGTTATATTATTTTCTTTTGCTTGTCTTGTGATTAGCTATATGATATTTTAAAAGATTTAATGAAATGCCATGCTGCAGTACCGCAGGGAGTAAAACGGGATTTTGTCTGCAAAAGGAGGGATTGAAAGTCGTGGAGCAGGTTTTGTTTTGGAACAATTGTATATGGTTGTAAAGATATATAAGATATAATTGGCCCTGAAATGTAAGTTTAAAGACATGAGTATCTGTTGGTATCTCACACTCGTAACTGTTGATGTCCATTATACAATAAATATAATGTTTAATACGCTTATTGTGCCACAAAAGATAAATGTTCTGAATGCAATTATAATCCATTAAAATAAGTTGTCGTCAGGTGGACCCATCGCCCAGCGCTGGCCCTAAATGAGTTTGTTCAGGCTTGTGCTGAATGGGATGGGCCGATGCAGAACCATGGGCATATATAACCCTAACCCTAACCCTCCATCACACCTCCCGCCCGCAGTGCTGGTTATGAGCCAAACATGAGTTATGCATGCAAGCTGGTTTCTGCCACAGAATACAATATCTCAAAAAATCTTTTTTTATCTCACAATTGCGAGTTTACTCCTCGCACTTCTGACTTTATTTCTCAGAATTGCGAGATGTAAAGTCAGAATTGTGATACAAGTTATGAAGTCAGAAATGCACAATATAAAGTCGCAATTGTGTTCTAAAGTCAGAATTGCGAGATATAAACTCACGATTGCGTGTTATAAAGTCCAATTCTTTTTCCTCAGAATTGTGAGTTTATGTCTCGCATTCTGACTTTTTCATTTGCAATTGATGCAAATTAATTTGCAAAGAGTGATGTAAACTAGCATTTGTGAGGAAAAAAGTCTGAATTGTGAGATAAAAAGTCTCAATTACCCTTTTTATTTAGTGTTGTCTGGCGGAAACAAGCTGCCACAGTTCTGGGTGATCTGGGAAGGAATAGTTGACCTGTGTTGTTCCTGTAGTTAACTGACCGAATAACCCACTGAATATCTTATAAAAGCATTTGGAGAATGTGTCGAGATCAGATTCTGAGCACATTCATGATCTGATTTTATTTTCATTGTGAGGACAAATTGGGAAAGGTGAAGAAACTCTGCAAGTGAGTGTAGATTTTAAGGCCTGAATGATGAAATCTCACAAGCTTTTACTTTTAAACCAGCATACAGGGTCTTGTGTGGGCGACTGAAGCTGCACTGGGACACACGCACCCTAAAACACTTTTACTGCTGGGACTTCGGACATGTTGTCTGTTCACTTCTGTCGGAATGGCCATCCGCTCCTCCTCAGCTGGTGGAGGAGCTGGAGGAGCAGTAAAAGTGCTGCTTTATGGTCCATTTTAGTCATATAAGTGTAACTAGTCATATAATGAGTGTAATCATTCCATAATTTGCAAAGGGTGGTAGGAAGTTGGAGATTTACAGATTGAGTTATTGAATTATTAGTATATCTTTACTAGATATCTGTTAATCTGTGGATTGAATAGTTAGGCTTAATATGGGCCTAATATGCACATTAACAGTAAATTACTGTAGGTCATTACAGTTTTTTCAGACACTATTCACCATTGGCTTTTGGCTTGCTTAGTTGGGAACAATTAATTTTATATTTGACAATATTATAACATTATTGTCCTGTTATCTCTGTAAAGCTGCTTTGAAACACTCTGTATTGTAGAAAGCGCTGTATAAATACGAGACTTGAATAAAACTTGAGGCTCACTCAGAGAAACATTCACTCGAGTACCGAATCTGCAGACCAAGGGTGCAAAACTACAAGCACAGGTCTCTACATTACACACATCATTCAAAACTTACAGCTCTTGCGTTTCATTTGGGAAACACTGTCATTAAAATTCCACATACATTTACTGATGAACAGCCAATCATCATTTGTGAAGGCACTTACAGAGACTGATCGCTTACAAAACTCAGTGATTGAGAAAGAAATTATTTTTACCCCCTTGAATTTCTGTTTATAGTGTAAATATATGTGTACACACACACACACACAAACACACACACACACACACACACACACACACACACACACACACACACACACACACACACACACACACACACAAAGCGCTTTAGAAATAAAGTTGACTTTCTGACTTGGCTTGTATGCATATTTAGTGTGTGTGTATGTCTTTATATACAAGATACAATATAGATTGTTTCGCAGGAGCTTCACAATAGTAACAAAGTCAAAGTGTCCTTATTCAGCTCAACTCAGTTCAGTGTTGATTCAGTTCAGTTCATAACTGTGTAAACATCATCCGTACTGCATATACAGTGTATTTGTGCACATTTGTGTGTGTGACACACTCCTGTACCTGCACTGCACACTGAACAAGCAAAAGACACGAGAGTTGTGTTTCACATCTGTGTATGTTTGGTGTGTATGTGGCCAATCATTTGATGTTTGTGTGTAGAGTAACTACGCAAAAACATTTTTGGAAGAGTTAAAATAGTTTTGATTGAGTTTTGGTGATTTGTATGTTGTGCAGTGTTTTGTGGTTTTGTGTGTAGAGTTTAAAGACATTGAGTAAAGTGTAATTGTCAGGTTTATAACTCCTGAAACGTGTGCCAGTTCTCCAGAACTATCGTTAATTCTGTGTTTGCTCGACACAACACTGTGTGATGCCTTAATCAAACACCGCTCGCCGCATGTCTCCATGCCCAAACAAACCGCGACACAAAAGCAAACAAGCTGTGTGTGTGTCCACAGTGCGAGTCCAACCCGAGCCTGTTGCTTGTGTCCACAGACGCGCTTTATGGCGGTCGTGGAGAGTAGAGTAACCGTGTGTGTTATTCTGTGCTTTACGTGTCAACATCACACACAGCAGATCCGCCTCACAACTCACAGGAGATTTACTCGCAGAACACACACATTTCATCGACCATATTGAGTATTGACCTAAATATTATTAGAGCTTTTCTTCTTTTTATTTTATTTATCAGTATAGTTTGGTTTTGGGGTCGGTACGATTTTTTAAATGTTCTTAAAAGAAGTCTCTTCTGCTCATCAAAGCTGCATTTATTTGATCAAAAATACAGTAAAAACAGTGAAATATTATTAACAACTGTTTTCTATGTGAATTTATTCCTGTGACCAAAGCTGAGTTTCAGCATCATTACTCCAGTCTTCAGTGTCACATGACCCTACAGAAATAACTCTAATATGATGATCTGATGCTCAAGAAACATTTATGATTATTGTCAGTGTTGAAACACAGCTTCAGATTTCAGTGGAAAACGTTTTTTTTTTCAGGCTTCATTAACTTCATTAAAAGTGTTTTAGCGCAGTAATATCCGCGAGTGAGTTTCTGCTCAGTTAATGATACGGTTGCAGTGAAGGAACAGGCCGCGCCACATTACTGCCTTCATCATCACACGAGCGAAACTCAAGTGTGTGAGCCCTCGAGGGAGACGATGCCCACACACACTCCACACACACTCCAGTGAAAGTCTCCGCTGGCTTTCACCTGACGCCCTCAGGCCTTCAGATTTCATAACCTCAGTGATTATGCTCAGGGGTTTAGACCTCAGTGATTATGCTCAGGGGTTTAGACCTCAGTGATTATGCTCAGGTTGGGTTTAGACCTCAGTGATTATGCTCAGGGGTTTAGACCTCAGTGATTATGCTCAGGTTGGGTTTAGACCTCAGTGATTATGCTCAGGTTGGGTTTAGACCTCAGTGATTATGCTCAGGGGTTTAGACCTCAGTGATTATGCTCAGGGGTTTAGACCTCAGTGATTATGCTCAGGGGTTTAGACCTCAGTGATTATGCTCAGGTTGGGTTTAGACCTCAGTGATTATGCTCAGGGGTTTAGACCTCAGTGATTATGCTCAGGTTGGGTTTAGACCTCAGTGATTATGCTCAGGTTGAGTTTAGACCTCAGTGATTATGCTCAGGTTGGGTTTAGACCTCAGTGATTATGCTCAGGTTGGGTTTAGACCTCAGTGATTATGCTCAGGGGTTTAGACCTCAGTGATTATGCTCAGGTTGGGTTTAGACCACAGTGATTATGCTCAGGGGTTTAGACCTCAGTGATTATGCTCAGGTTGGGTTTAGACCTCAGTGATTATGCTCAGGGGTTTAGACCTCAGTGATTATGCTCAGGGGTTTAGACCTCAGTGATTATGCTCAGGGGTTTAGACCTCAGTGATTATGCTCAGGTTGGGTTTAGACCTCAGTGATAATGCTCAGGGGTTTAGACCTCAGTGATTATGCTCAGGGGTTTAGACCTCAGTGATTATGCTCAGGTTGGGTTTAGACCTCAGTGATTATGCTCAGGGGTTTAGACCTCAGTAATTATGCTCAGGGGTTTAGACCTCAGTGATTATGCTCAGGTTGGGTTTAGACCTCAGTGATTATGCTCAGGGGTTTAGACCTCAGTGTTTATACTCAGGTTGGGTTTAGACCTCAGTGATTATGCTCAGGGGTTTAGACCTCAGTGATTATGCTCAGGTTGGGTTTAGACCACAGTGATTATGCTCAGGGGTTTAGACCTCAGTGATTATGCTCAGGTTGGGTTTAGACCTCAGTGATTATGCTCAGGGGTTTAGACCTCAGTGATTATGCTCAGGGGTTTAGACCTCAGTGATTATGCTCAGGGGTTTAGACCTCAGTGATTATGCTCAGGTTGGGTTTAGACCTCAGTGATAATGCTCAGGGGTTTAGACCTCAGTGATTATGCTCAGGGGTTTAGACCTCAGTGATTATGCTCAGGTTGGGTTTAGACCTCAGTGATTATGCTCAGGGGTTTAGACCTCAGTAATTATGCTCAGGGGTTTAGACCTCAGTGATTATGCTCAGGTTGGGTTTAGACCTCAGTGATTATGCTCAGGGGTTTAGACCTCAGTGTTTATACTCAGGTTGGGTTTAGACCTCAGTGATTATGCTCAGGGGTTTAGACCTCAGTAATTATGCTCAGGGGTTTAGACCTCAGTGATTATGCTCAGGTTGGGTTTAGACCTCAGTGATTATGCTCAGGTTGGGTTTAGACCTCAGTGATTATGCTCAGGGGTTTAGACCTCAGTGATTATGATCAGGGGTTTAGACCTCAGTGATTATGCTCAGGGGTTTAGACCTCAGTGATTATGCTCAGGTTGGGTTTAGACTTCAGTGATTATGCTCAGGGGTTTAGACCTCAGTGATTATGCTCAGGGGTTTAGACGTCAGTGATTATGCTCAGGGGTTTAGACCTCAGTGATTATGCTCAGGGGTTTAGACGTCAGTGATTATGCTCAGGGGTTTAGACCTCAGTGATTATGCTCAGGTTAGGTTTAGACCTCAGTGATTATGCTCAGGGGTTTAGACCTCAGTGATTATACTCAGGGGTTTAGACCTCAGTGATTATGCTCAGGGGTTTAGACCTCAGTGATTATGCTCAGGTTGAGTTTAGACCTCAGTGATTATGCTCAGGTTGGGTTTAGACCTCAGTGATTATGCTCAGGTTGAGTTTAGACCTCAGTGATTATGCTCAGGTTGGGTTTAGACCTCAGTGATTATGCTCAGGTTGGGTTTAGACCTCAGTGATTATGTTCAGGTTGGGTTTAGACCTCAGTGATTATGCTCAGGGGTTTAGACCTCAGTGATTATGCTCAGGTTGGGTTTAGACCTCAGTGATTATGCTCAGGTTGGGTTTAGACCTCAGTGATTATGCTCAGGTTGGGTTTAGACCTCAGTGATTATACTCAGGTTGAGTTTAGACCCGGGCGTGGTGTTTATGGTGTTCCGGTTTTGTGTCGGGATTCGAACACCCATGCTCCGTGTGTGTGTGTCCTGTTGTGAGCGCGCACGATGAGCGTATACTCGCTCTCCTGCAGAACGCTCTGTCTTGTCGTGTCCGTGCGGTTTCGTGTTCGCTCGGGCCGTACGCTCTTCTGTCCACGTGTGTTGTGTTTTGTGTAGCACACGGTTCGTGTTTACATCGGCGCATGCTTTCGTGTCATGTTTTGTCTTGTGCGGTGTAGCATACAGTGTTTTACACTAGCTGTGTGCTTTCATGTTGGCCAAACATGTGCTTGTGTTTTTTGTCATGTGTGGTGTGGTCATGTGTTTCCTTGTGCCATGAGCTCTCCTTTCGACTCCCATCTTGTTTCCTGATTATTGGTTGATTTGCCCCACCTGTCCTCCCTCGTTCCCTGCTTCGTTTGCTCCCTATTTATTCTCCTTGTGTTTGCAGTCCTGTGCTGGTTCGTTGGCATTCGTATGTTGTGTGTTTCCCTGCTGTCAAGTCAGTCTTGTTTTCCCCCTCGGGTAGTTTCTGTTTTATTGCTTTATTAAAATAAAGCCCATCGACTCTGCCCCTGAGTCCTCCTTTACAGCAGCCGCCGCTGGTTTAAATGCATCATGTTTTCCGCGTCGTGTGCCCGGGGGTTTCAGGGTGGGCTTGGAATGTGAAGCATGATGATATTGATCAAAATCCTGTGGGATCTTAAGGCCTCAGACTCACTTCCGAAGCTCCTGGCTCATCTCTGCATGTCCATGCATGCTAATTAAATTACCTCTCGTCTGTCTGCATGACTTCTTTCACAAAACTCGAAGGATAATTCGTCAGTCGTTCACGTTCTTCAAGTAACAGCTGCTCTTTGTTGTTCAACAGTTTTTGTGCATGACAACTACATGA
Source organism: Meda fulgida (assembly GCA_030578275.1). Taxonomy (NCBI): domain Eukaryota; kingdom Metazoa; phylum Chordata; class Actinopteri; order Cypriniformes; family Leuciscidae; genus Meda; species Meda fulgida. Next base: position 419,941 of record CM060634.1, on the reverse strand, counting down.
TTCACTTTCAAAAAATGTGATTGCTTCCTATGTTTTAAATGCACCTGTTCCAAACTAATATTTCCAGTTTAAATGAGAGCTATGATGAGTTATGAATTGCATACCTTTTGGTAAGGATTTGTAAAGCCACGCATTTAGTCCATTGTGTTGTGTTCATTAAGGTGAATCAGAAGCACTTTACTGAAGCCATTTTAATTAGCCATAAATTTAGTGTGTGTTTACGTCTTGTTCTTTGGAAGTATGCAGCAGTTAAAGAGTACGAGTAACCTGTTTACACATCTTATTTCCATAGATCATTTACTGTAACACATTCCTGCCGTTTTAGCCGACGGTGATCAACACTGTAAACTCCAGGACGCTTTTTTGTTTGCTCTTTTGCTTTTATCTGAACTTTAAGCTGAATTCTCAATCTCTGGATCTCTAACTGAATGTCGTTTTCCACAGAACTGAGTCGGGAATGACGGGAGCCGGAGACGGGGAAAGTCAGGATGGCGTAGAGTCGAGTAAACGCAAGACGTCTCTGTTCGGCTCGGTCCTCAGGTCAAAGGTCAGAGCTCGAGCTGGCGTTAATCCAACATGTGCACGACCTTTACTAAAACTGTGTTTAAAACACTTCTGTTCGTAGAAATCAATTCAAATATAAATAATAGTTGGAAAAACTTAAACTAAATGTTTAAATTCATATTTATGTTAATTTTAATAAAGATTAAATCAAATAAAATATAGATATTAGTAAAAAATTAAAGCAATTAAAATGTAAATGAAAATTAGAATTGTTGCCTTGGCAAAAACTGAAATAAACTGAAAACATTTGAAGCACTAAAATTATAAACTGGAAATATATAAAACTGAAATAAAAATTATATTAAACCTACACAGCCATATTTAAAATAAAAAAACTAATGAAATGACAAAAGCACACAACAAAATGACTAAAAATTCAATTAAAATTAACATAATAAATACCAGCTAATTCAAAATATTAATAAAACTAAAATAACACTGCTACACCTATGACAAAATGACAGTAAACATGTATCTGTTGTGTTTAGTGTTAATGTGCAAACGTTTATGTGTCAGTATATGTGTAAGTAACAATGCAAAAAATAAGCAAAAATTAGTGCATGCAAAGAGTACTGATAAAACAGCCGGTGGAGTTGAGCTGGTTAGTGGGACTCCGTCTCCCCCTGCTGGTTAATGTGTTCACTACACCAGCCACTGGTTTATCATCAAACCGAGTCCTGGTGGTTTGTGGAAAAAATATTTTGCACAGAAAAGAGAATAAAATACAATCAAAATTGATTGATATGCATATGATATTTGATTGATTAGTCAAATGAATAGCGGTTGAGCATACATCAATATCAAACATTGACTCCAGGTGTAAATATACTTGTTTCATAATTGTTAATTGTCACGGCCCTTCTCATATATTTACATCCATATTTTACATTCTAAATAAATGGATGAATGAATAAACACTCATGTTGCTTCTCCAGTAAATGTATCTTGATATAAGAATGTTTAGATATTTGTGCAGGAAAACGAGAGTTTTGATTATTGTTGAGCTCAAGATCTGAAATTATAATTCCTTTTGGGGTTTTTCCCCCGGCCAGCAGGTGGCGCTCATCACGTGTGTGTGTGTGTGTGTGTGTGTTTGTGTGTGTGTGTGTGTGTGTGTTTGTGTGTGTGTGTGTGTGTGTGTGTGTGTGTGTGTGTGTGTGTGTGTGTGTGTGTGTGTGTGTGTGTGTGTGTGTTTGAGTGTGTGCGCGCGCGCGTGTGTGTATGTGCGTGCGACACGTGCGTGTGCGTGCGTGCGTGCGTGCGTGCGTGTGTGTGTGTGTGTGTGTGTCACTGCTGACAGGTTGATCTTTCCACAGTTCTTTAGAAGTTTATTCTGTCAAGTTTAAAGTTCAAGTTCAAGAGAAAATACCTGTGAGGTTTCTTGTGTTCAGATGCTTTAAGTGGCTCTCAGAGTCGAATCACCATAAACATAATGTCATTAACTTCATCTTGGTGTTTCACACAGTGTCTTTTGATTTATGTCACTATTTATTACTATTATAAGCATTTATAACTCTGCAATAAAAAAGTGGATAGTATTCATTAGCGATGTTGAAAACTCGTTTGTGTAATTCCATCAGGTTAAGCGTTATTAATAAAAGCTGACAGTTCCTGTAATCAAGGCTTGTCTATACATCTGATGTGACAGACCCTTAGAAAATAAGTATACTTTAAGTTTATTTTATTAAGTTTACTTAACTAAAGTTCAAGTATGTTTTTAAGTATACTTTACACAGTAAGTAAACTAATATAAATGTACTAGAAGTATACTTGTAAGTGTGTTATTTATAACAATTATATTAGTGTTTATATTAAATTGGCCCACTTTTTAGTGTATATAAGTATACTTAAATATAACAATAGTAAACTGTAGTTTACAACTACATTTTTAATGTGTACAGCATCAATACTACAAGTGAACTTATGGGTAAACTGATACTGAACTGAAGTTAATGAAAGTTTGAACTACTAGTTTAGTAGTTTAATACTGCAAGTAAGTTTTCTTCAAAATTAACTTAACATCATACTTATAGTTTTCTATTTACATTGTAAATATTTTTGCACTTTTAAGTATACTACTGTGTTTCTTTTTAGGTATTCATTTTTATACTTGAAATATACTTTTAACCGTACTTTAAGTTGATTTGAAGTAAATTGCCATGTACACTAGCAGTGGACTACATAAATATTCACATACTCAGAATTAGAAACATATCTATTTTGTTTATAAATCAATATTTACAAAATCTATTGTATTGGATTCCAAAATATGTACGTTTATAAGGCAGTCCATAAAACGGTATTTAATAGGCTACTCAATCAAAAGAGTAAACAAAACTACAAGCCAAGTATTGTCTCATATTTCTCATGCCTAAAGAAAATGCAAATCAGCCAGGCTACTATGACACATCACATGTTTCGGTTACACTTTATTTTAAGGTGTCCGTTTTACGGTGTAATTATGTATTTAAGTATTGTTTAGTAATAATTAACTACATGTACAGACTATAGGGTTAGGTTTAGGATTAAGGTTTGGTTTAGGGTTATTTGCATGCAAATCTGTAATTATGCATAATTTATACTTATTACTATAAGGACACTGTAAAATTAAGTGTTGCCCATGTTTCCTGTGTTAACTTGCATGGATTAAAGATAGATTATATCAGATCAGAAATGTATATCTATATATTTATTTAAAAAAAATTGATGTATTAATAAAAATTTCAACATTGTGCTGATGCATATGAATGCTTATTTTATTTATATCTAATATTATGTAAATGAGTTCTCATCCAATAGTGAATAATGACTTTATTATTGTCTTATTAGAGCTTCTTTACAGCAGAATTGAATTCTGTTTGCATCATATAATCGTTATTTTCCTGTTATCACTGTAAAGCTGCTTTGAAACAATATTGTATAAAATGCTATAGAAATAAAGGTGACATGACTTGACTCTTCATGATTATTAATCTTTGTCCTCTTTCTCTTTCCTGTTTTGCATTCCTCTCCCTTTCTCTTCCCTACTTTCTTCATCTCCAATTCCTTTCATTCCTTTCATTATTTTTAGAAAGGGCTGCTTAGCTACTCGGAGACTGACCTCCGTAAACCCAAGGTCTTTCCTGCATCCCTGTCCTGGAAGAAGAAGAAGAAGAAACGAGATCTGTCCCAAGGTCTTTCCAGCAATAGTGATATCACAGGGGTAAAAGATGACATCAGTGAACAGGAAGAATATGACAACCAGGTAGAAGTAGAACCAAACCAGCTTGGTTTTGAGGCAGCGGTGCCTATGGCAGAACCGCCCTGTACTTCTGTCCAGTCCCAGACCCAGGATGTCTTGAGTGGCATGTCTCGACCCAATGAGGAGGATGCAGGTTATATGCCTTCAGATTTGGGCAGTACACCAGTACCATTTATTGACTCTTCACTGTCTGATAGTGATGCTTACCAGACGCCCCCAGATAGCCCAGTCCCAGAGTACTTCTCGTCTGATTACGCCGATACCCAAGCTGTAGATAGATCTTCTCAGTACTACACATCTGTGCTGTCCTTAACTTCACAGACTGGGTCTGACATCACAGACTCATTCAGTCCTGTTCCTAACATGGAGACTGCAGTGAATACTGACACACGCACAGTCCATAATTCAAGCATAGATCTGAACCCGAATGATCATCTGTTCTCTGACTCTAATTCTGAAGTATCTAAATCAGGAATTTTAGCAGATGTTGAGGTAAAAACCATCACCACAGATGTTCCTAAAAAAGATTCATACCTGGGAAATAAAAAATCATCTGATGCTGTCCGCCAGAACTACATGTCCTCCATTTACCGGAGTTCCACCTCTTCCATCTCTGAGATTCCCACCACTTCCATTTCTTCCATTCCCCAAATTTCCATCTCTAAGATTCCCGATACTTCCATTTCTTCAATTCCCCAAATTTCCATCTCTGAGATTCCCGATACTTCCATTTCTTCCATTCCCCAAATTTCCATCTCTGAGATTCCCGATACTTCCATTTCTTCCATTCCCCAAAAGTCCATCTCTTCCATCCCCCAAAGTTCCATCTCTTCCATTTCTGAGAGTCCCCCCACTTCCATCCCCCAAAGTTCCATCTCTTCCATTTCTGAGAATTACCCCACTTCCACCCCCCAAAGTTCCATCTCTTCCATTTCTGAAAATTACCCCCCTTCCATCCCCCAAAGTTCCATCTCTTCCATTTCTGAAAATTACCCCCCTTCCATCCCCCAAAGTTCCATCTCTTCCATTTCTGAAAATTACCCCACTCCCATCCCCCAAAATTCCATCTCTTCCATTTCTGAAAATTACCCCCCTTCCATCCCCCAAAGTTCCATCTTCTCCATTTCTAAGAGTCCCCCCACTTCCATCCCCCAAAGTTCCATTTCTGAGAGTCCCCCCACTTCCACCCCCCAAAGTTCCATCTGTTCCATTTCTGAGAGTCCCCCCACTTCCATCCCCCAAAGTTCCATCTCTTCCCTTTCTGAAAATTACCCCCCTTCCATCCCCCAAAGTTCCATCTCTTCCATTTCTGAAAATTACCCCACTCCCATCCCCCAAAATTCCATCTCTTCCATTTCTGAAAATTACCCACCCTCCATCCCCCAAATTTCCATCTTCTCCATTTCTGAGAGTCCCCCCACTTCCATCCCCCAAAGTTCCATTTCTGAGAGTCCCCCCACTTCCACCCCCCAAAGTTCCATCTGTTCCATTTCTGAGAGTCCCCCCACTTCCATCCCCCAAAGTTCCATCTCTTCCCTTTCTGAAAATTACCCCACTTCCATCCCCCAAAGTTCCATCTCTTCCATTTCTGAAAATTACCCCACTTCCATCCCCCAAATTTCCATCTCTTCCATTTCTGAGAGTCCCCCTGCTTCCACCCCCCAGAGTTCCATCTATTCCATTTCTGCTAGTCCCCCCACTTCTATCCCCCAAAGTTCCATCTCCTCCATCCCCCAGAGATCCTCCACTTCCATCCCCCAGAGATCCCCCATCCCCTCAGACAGAACCATGACCCAGAGTTCCAGCTCAAACTCAAATTCTGCCTTTACCCTTGAATGTTCCTCCACTCATCCACCTTCCATTAGATCTACTGAGGCAGAAAATTCTCAAACCAACTCTGCAAATAACAGAAACCTGTCTGCCAGCAACAGTGATCGAGTCAACACTGACCCCTCCAGTGCCACTGCTAATAGCACCAAATCTATTTTAGTTTCATCTGTGCCTGATGCGATTGCGTCCATCTCTGTGTCCTACTCCAGAATTACAGAGAATAGTTTGGATGCTGAAACTGATATAAAGCCAATTTTATCTTTCTCTCGTACTGATGTTTATGAAAGTGATTTAAGCTCAGTAACTCAAAGTTTACCCACAAGCACTATACATTCCACTTCTGATTCAAGTTTTCTGAAAGAAACTCACCCTGAGATTAATTGTGAGACCATTTCAATGGAATCTCATCAAACCGATAATTATTCTTCCTCGACATATGCCACTGACTCAGAGAAGCCTGCTGAACCTGTCCTTCTTGAGGATGAGTTAAATATAGCTTTACCTGTTGCATCGAGAAAATACACCACCATTAAGTCATCTAAAAAGGTCATCTTTGACCTTTCATGTCACTCTGACACCATCAGCCCTGACCATTCCCAGAAAGGTCTCTCTAACATTATGTCTTATTCAGATGTGGAAACCCTGACTGAAACATCAGCAGAAGTCCATGTAAGTCAGGAGAGTGACGAAGCTAAATCGGCCAATTCATCAGAAACTTCCTCAGATTTTCTATACAGTGGTGTCTCCAGCACTTTGACCTCTGAAATCATACCTGCCATCACAATTCATCCTCCCCCTCACTTAGATGTTTCATACCAGCTGTTCAGCACTCGATCCCCAGAGGAAGAGATAGACAAACAAGAGAAAGCATGTGAAGATTGTGAGGTTGATGTTCAAGAGGCATCTACTCAGAGTTCTGAGTTGATTGGCCAGGATGAAACCACAACAGAGAGTATAAGCACTGGAAATGGCCTTCAAATGTCCGTGAAGAACAAATATGGACCAGAAGTGGAGGAAGGAAGTAGACTAGATCACGATTATCATTATAAATGTAATGTTACATCCATACCAATTGAGATCATAACCGCTGCAGATAGTATGACCGTTAGAAATGACCTTCATATGTTTGTGAAGGAGAAATACGGGCGAGAAGTTGAGGAAAGAAGGGATATTTATGATGAACATTATTACGTTTCATTGAATCAAGAAAAGGACACTGAAGAAGAGCAAATCGTGGATGTTTTAACACAAGAGCAAATGTTAATTCACAAGGTTTTAGAAAAATATGAGGTTGAAGAGCAGAGAGAGGAATTCCAAATGGTCCAAAGCGCAAGAAGAGCCTCCGTACCAATGGAAGCAGAAGTATGTGGAGTTGAAGTGCTGACAGGTCAAGCAGAGAAGCAGATCAACCGTCTCGATCCACTGAAACCAGCCCTGCCAGTCAATCAAGAATGTGGCTCTGAAGAATGCACTTCGGCCCCTCCCTTCTCTGAGCCGGCGAAGGTATCGCTTGCAGATTCAAGCATGGAAACACACAGTCACCTGGAGATTAGGCTCCACCCCTTGGCCCCGCACCAGACCAGCGGAGAGATAACAACACTGGAGGACACAGCAAGGTGCAAATACCAAACAAGCACCGATAACAGCCACGCCGAGAGGGAGGAACATACCAGCAGGGATATAGACACATTTCTCACTAAAACACAGGAGAGTGAAAGTCAAGAACACAGGCCAGGGAGGATCTCAGCAGAGGAGACCTTCACACACGGCAAAGACACAAGCTACACACAGGGGGGGGTGACAACCAGAGATTATATCTCTCACGGGAACTGGGGGGAAATCAGTGATAGTACATCAGACGAGAGAAGAGAGGAGGAAGACACCGCAGAAGTAAACACTTTCCCTGATAGACTACTTTCAAGAAGTTTAATACCTGGGGAAAGGTAAGCTGCTGATATCTTATTTTTAATCATGATTGGTGTGTGTACTGTTTGAAATATAATGTGTTAATCTAAAAAAAAACTGATGCAGTTTACTTTTATGTGTTTCTCTTAAGCTATGTAAAATTAAATGCATAAATAAGATAATACAAACATACAAACACTGTTGTGGGGCTGCCATGGCCTAATGGTTAGAGAGTCAGACTGGTAACCGGTTGAGGGTTCGATTCTCAGTACGGACAGTAAATGACTGGTGTGTGTGTGAGATAGAGAGAGGGAGAGAGGTGTGAGTGTGTGTGTCCACTACTCAATACTAGTACTAGTTAGTGTGTGTGCACTTACTTAGATGTAGCATTAGCAACTTTAAATCGTGCCAGTGAAAACTGCGTTAACCTCTGTGCGCATGAAGACGATGGGTGAAATGCAGTGGACAAATTCCGAATATTGGTTATCATACTTGGCCTAAATATATGTCTCTGTCGCTTTTATATATAGCAATCTAGCTGTATATATATACATATATATATATATATATATATATATATATATATATATATATATATATATATATATATATATATATATAATTTTTTTTTTTTTTTTTTTTTTTCCTGCTTTTATTTAGGGACGGCTTATGAAAATTCATAAATAAAATAATTAAAAATATCAAATATTGAAAGCAATTTAGCTCTTTATATATTATGTATTTTTTTTAATGAATTTTGTGTTTTATTCATGCATGAATCAAAATCCGGTCATCTTTTGCATGATTAAATCAGTCAAATATAAACGCTCAATTCTGACCATAATGTAACCCTGAAGTGATTCAGATTATATTTGACTCAATCTTTTGATTAATGTGTTAATTTGATATGTTGGGAGTTGGATATGAGCATGGAGTGGTGTATGTACACTACCGTCATTATTCCACGTGTTCAACAACTTTTTGTTTACACTCTGGATTCTGTTTCTCTGCCAGTTTCATTGTTTTCGTGGACTATCAACAGAATGCAACATACACTGATGTTCCTGTCTCTGTCAGATTAGTTCAGATGTACTTTAAACCCTTTAGTAAATGAGGTTGAAGTTCTTGTCCCAAGAAAGGACAGGTTTATCAAAGCCTCGCCTCGCGTCCCGCACGCTGGTTTGCCGGGATGGGCCGCAGGAGGAATGTTAGGTAGTTCAAAGTTTGCTATTGACTCACACTTGACTTGATGATATTGATGACATTCTTGAAATAGCCTTCATGAATGAAGGTGAATGTCAAAACAGCTGAGATCATCCTGAACGCGTAGTTACGCAAACAAGTGTGACTGTCAGGAATGGGGCTGACGGATTTGCATATCGCACTGGCATTTAGTTTCTACTCTAAAGATCTTGGTAATACTTGAATCGTCTATGTGTTAACTTTACCCAATGCAATAGTTAATTGTTAGTAATAGTAAATCTAATACACTAGCTAGCTTATTATAAAGATGTTCTACCATGCATCTGAGAGGCATCATCGTTTGTTTGATCATGGGAATTTACACGTTCAGTTCAGGCCATTTCTGTCCTTGTGAATTGCAGTGGAAGGTTTCATGCATGACATTATATTGTAAACCCCGTCTTTCAGACACACTGTCAAACACTCGGATAAGACCTGACACATACATAAATCTCAAACGTTCTGGAAGCTTAGCTGTATTTGTGTTGCAGAGCAGTTTACAGGCAGAACCAGCCGAAGGAATGCGTTTCGCTGCAAATTTCACATTCCTGTTGTATTTCAGTGAGCGATGCAGGTGACAGACAGATGTTGCCACCGACCCTTTAACATGTTCTTATTAGCATATATATAACTCGAACCTTCATATCACATCTGTATATATGCATCTTTAAATTGTGACGTTGAGCAAAATAATAACAGTAATGCATGCTTAAATGAAGGACTGGTGCCCATGACTCACGATGACATTACGCTGGAAAACCTCACAGAATCCCTGTAATTATTACTATAGTAAACTGTCAAGAATGTCCTGGAGGGCAAAACATCAGTAGATCTGCAGCACAGGCCTGTCAATTTTCCATATCTTTCAAAACACGAATATTAAGATCACCTCTCAAGCAGAAAAACAAAAATATGTGAAAAAAATTCTAGTTTTAGGCACTTGTGGTTCATATACAGCAGCAGCACTAAAAACAGCAGGACGTTCTAAAACACTTCATGTGAAAAACACTTAAAGTGGCTTAAACTAAAACACTAATATTAAAAGATCAAATTCATACTAGTGAATGAACAGGTTTCTGTTGGAAACCTTGTGTTTATATTCTGCTTATATTCATCTGCTTGCCTGTACATAGAATGCAACTATGATTGACACTTCATTAAGCTCCGCCCCCTTGATTACTGACTCAAACCGCACGGAATATTCCATCAGAATCAACTGGAGATTTCCATGAACAATATGATTTTCAGTACAATGTGCTCAGGAAGTTGTAAAATGTTTTCGAAATTATTCTTACATGTGTTTATGCAATTTTTAATTTCTTTTAAAAAATGTTCTTTCTCATGTTAAACATGCTCATTTTGGGAATGAGTAATGACATTTTTAACAAAGAATCAGTTATCTAATATAATAATAATAAAATATGTATTTTTTAAATGTACTGTTATAGTATTACATTTTAAGATACACTTGGTCACATATATCTCAAATCTGGAACACAGACCTTTGACTTGATTGTGTCTTTTAGCAAACACTGATGCTCTTTATCAGGCTTTACTGTGTCTTTACTGGGTCTGTACTGTGTCTTTACTGGGTCTGTACTGGGTCTGTACTGGGTCTTTACTGGGTCTGTACTGGGTTTTACTGGGTCTGTACTGGGTCTTTACTGGGTTTTACTGGGTCTGTACTGGGTCTTTACTGGGTCAGTTTGACCCATACCTTTCTTTTGACAATCATGTCACCTCAATTTGTAAGACCTAGTTTTTTCACCTCCGTAATATTTCCAAACTGCGTTCCTTTCTTTCCTTCCCAGCTGCAGAGAAGCTCGTCCATGCCTTTGTCTCCTCCAGGCTGGATTACTGTAACGCACTCCTGTGGGGAATCCCTGGTAGGAGCCTTCAAAAGCTCCAGTTTGTGCAGAATAGTGCTGCCAGGGTCCTAATGAGGGTGCGGAAACACGAGCACATCACCCCTATCCTAAAATCCCTTCACTGGCTCCCTGTTTATTTTCGCATAGAATATAAGATCCTCTTGCACACTCACTACTGTCTGCATGGTGCGGCCCCCACATACCTCACTGATCTCATTTCCCTACACACCTCCACCCGGACCAGAGCAGGCAAACGGCATCTCCTGGTTACACCTAGGACACGGCTTAAGACTGTGGGCGACGGCTTTTAAAGCATCCGCCCCTCATCTATGGAATGCCCTTCCAGATCATCTCAGAGCACCCATGACTACGGATGTTTTTAAAAAAGAGCTTAAAACCTATCTTTTTAGAAGAGCGTATTTTTAAGTATTTTAATGTATTTTTAAGTGTCTGCGTATTGTTGTGTTTCTATTTGATTTTTTGATTTTTTTGTAAGCACTATGAGATTTGATGTCAAATGTATAGTGCATTATAAATAAAATTCATGATGATGATGTCTGTACTGGGTCTTTACTGGGTCTTTACTGGGTCTGTACTGGGTCTTTGCTGGGTCTGTACTGGGTCTTTACTGGGTTCTCATGCAGCCGAGTATGCGTGTGTAAATGCCCAAAATGCTTGTTAGGGGCCGGTCTGTTTTATTTCTGCTGAAATGGAGACTAAACTACACCTGAACTGACAGAGACTTTACAGATGTCCTCCAGCATGTGTAGAACTGAAATCTAATGCATCTGAACTGCCAGAGAATCAGCAGACAGCTTGAAAGAATACTTGTATTTATGCAATAGGGTTTTGTTTTATGTCACTGCATCTCTTGGGTTGGTCCTGTGTGTGGAACACATGCACATAACCACAGAAGAGGCCAAGATCTGAGACACAACAATTCTCAGACAAAATACTAACATCTCAACCCAGAATGTTATACACAAGTTAGTGAGTTATCTTAGGTAGTGTGCATATCTAATAAGTGTTCATTAAAAGCTATTGATTATTCATTGCCACTTTAAAAAATGTCAACTGATATTTCTTGCATTGGTTTAACTTACTTCCAAAAATTGAGATAGCTTTTTAAAATGTTGCCACTTCAGATGCATTGGACAGTGGCAGATGGACGTGAGGCGCAGATTCACCACTAGGGGACGTGATTTACTGTAGATGATCCTGAGAAACTAGTTCTGCCAGCTGAGATAACTTGATTCCTCTCTCTTTAAACATCTCAGGGAGAAATACAGTGAAGCATAAACTACATGACATGCAGCCGCTCAGAGTTGCATGATATGATTTATTTTGTCTTGTCTTTAATCAAACTTGTTTTATTTGTATTCATGGTTTAGTGCTGATAAAGTGGTTATTCTAAAACATGTATACTTTCTTTAATATCAATGAAACCTCTGCTTGTGTTAAAGTGAGTGGAAACTGTTAATGTTATGTTCAAATGTATTTTGATGCATGTATATTTCTGCTAACTTGTGAACATTCGGTTAATACGATTTCTGTTTTCAGTCTGATTTGAATGTGGAATGTGTGTTGATCTCAACCCAGGGTCTTGAATGCTTACTGTAACTAATAGAGACAAACATTTTTGGTACTAGTTATTTCTGTAGTCTATAAGTTAAAGCCAGATATATAGATAACCTAGTTGTTTTTCATAATTCCAAATCGGTTGATCATATTTACAATGACAGGTAAATATGCATTTCTGCAAAGGTGATGAAAATGTGTCACTTTTGGTAATTGTGATCAATTATGTTGGCAACTCACCCTTTATAGCACTGTTTATTATATTTATGGTTATTGTTGCGTGGTTAATGTTGTAAAGTATGTTGCATTAGTATCTTTTCTCATCCACTCATCTCTGTACTATTGTATGGCGAGATTTAAGCTTTTAATGCTGTGATTCATTTTAAAGTGCCTTTTTAACGCGTCATTTCTCCAGAAACTCACCTACGCACATTGCTATACACTCCCACATTTACACCTTTCATAATCTGTCATCTACACTCTTATAAATGCTGGTGTATTTCTTTTCAAATGTAAATGTATTTATTCAGTGAGTCAGAAACCAAACAGGCCTTAAATTCCATATTACATTACCAGAATTTGTTCCTCAAACTAGAGATATTTATTTCTCACAGACCTCAAGTGTATTCAGCTTTAAATTACCCTCTAATTGCATTTTAATGCTTTGACTTGCAAGTCGTTATAATTAAAGGATTAATGTTTTCTTCTTCACTTTTATCTTTTGCTGTAGGATCTTTCATGCATCTGTTCTCAGGACAGTGATAGAAGAGTCTGATATTGAGAGCCAAGCTGAAACTGAGCCTGGACCGGATACAGACATGAGCTCGAGTGTTGCAGTGTTCAAACTCAGTCGCCCTTCACCCGCTCGCGAGGGCCGAGACGAGGCCATGGTGGTCCACAAAGTGTCTCTGGTCAGTGACAGACAGGGCCGCTTCGGTAACCATGACGAATTCAGGCGTAGAGAGCAAGCGGAGCCGAGAAAAGCCAGTCCTGAGCTGGAGAGAAGGTGGCAGAGTCAATACTCTGAAGAACAACAGACTGGCTTCACGGAGAACACACACCTGAGCTCCTCCTCTCCACCGGCCCACAGCTATGAAAGAGGAATCTACTCGTCTCATTTTCACTCTCAGACCCAGCCCACTTTCCCCTCAGGGACTGACGGTGGCCTTGGAAACACTAACTGGGAAGTTGTGGAGAGTGAAGTTCACGAGAGTGGGAGGATCCGGGAGGAGATTAGCTCACCTGGAGAGAGAGAGAGAGAGCGAGAGACAAGAATAACAGTCTTTAGCTCACCTGGAGAGAGAGAGAGAGAAAGAGAGCGAGAGACAAGAACAACAGTCTTTAGCTCACCTGGAGAGAGAGAGAGAGAAAGAGAGCGAGAGACAAGAACAACAGTCTTTAGCTCACCTGGAGAGAGAGAGAGAGAGAGAGAGCGAGAGACAAGAACAACAGTCTTTAGCTCACCTGGAGAGAGAGAGAGAGAGCGAGAGACTAGGACAACAGTCTTTGACTCACCCGGAGAGAGAGAGAGAGAGCGAGAGACTAGGACAACAGTCTTTGACTCACAGGCACAGTTTGATTCCCGGTTGATGATTGTGGAGACGGATGATTTCTCCTCGGATGTTTTCCAAGCGACTCGGGTTGAGCTGATTCCCTCGCCCACCGGCCTCGAGCCTGACGCTCTCTCTCCCTCAACCGTTACAGAAATGGATAACTTTGTAGATACACTTAAAAGCATGGATCGACCGATCCGGCAAAGGCTTCAGCGCACCCCATCCAACACCCCCTTCTCTTCACTGGCACCTATTGAAGAAGATGCACCGATCTCTCCTCCTCTTCCCTCTCCTCTCTCGCCTGTTTCTGATCCGAAGACGCTCCTGAATGGTGTTTCCAGTTTTCCTATAGACATGGGCTTCAACTGGAGTTCTTCTAAAGACATGCGCTCTCCGATGACCATGATGAAGGAGCAGCAGTTCGGAGAGCCCGCGAGTCGAGGACTTTCTCTGCCGTTACGAGCGTCGGCTCTGAACAGCATTGTGATGCGCAGGGGATCCCTCAACGATCTGGCTAATCCTGAAGAAACTCCTGAGAAAACCCTGGGGAACGGACCCGGATCCCGTCTGGAGAACAGCTTCTTCTTCCAGCCGACGGAGAACGGGAAAGCTTCGAGTCGCTCCATCTTTCGAGCAGCTTCTCTCCCGGAGATCGGGCCCGGTGTCGAGCGGATGAGCTCCGCCAATAAGGGGTCCGACACGCTCCTCGGCTCCCGGTTCGAGCACTTCTCGTTCCTCACGTCTCCGTCGAGTTCCCTCAGTGGGCTCGCCGAAACCTCTCGCATGAGCGTGGCTCCGGGCCAGCAGAACTCAACCGAGATCTTCAACCACAAGTCCACGATGGAGCTGTACCGCTCTCTTCCCTCCGAAACCCTCCTCAAGAACTCACAGTCTATGAGTCTTCCTCAGAGTCTCCCTCAGTCTATGAGTCTTCCTCAGAGTCTCCCTCAGTCTTTGAGTCTTCCTCAGTCTTTGAGTCTTCCTCAGTCTATGAGTCTTCCTCAGTCTTTGAGTCTTCCTCAGTCTTTGAGTCTTCCTCGCAGCACCAGTCTTGACGGAGGTCTTCTGATGAACGACACCAGGGGTTTCCAATCCAATCCAAATCCAGAACCAGAGCAGAACTTGCCCCTCAAATACAGAGCCTTCCCTGATGCATATGTGAGTATTGCTTTGTATGCATGTGTTGGTCAGTAACACTTGGCATGATGAAGTTTCACAAGTTCACACTTACATATAATTTTGAGGGAGTAAGATTTAATGCGTATTTGGCGTGCTGTCCGGAGGGAGGGCTCCGAGCTCGAAATTCAGCCCGAACCCAGAGTACTCCCCCCGTATGTAAGTGATTTTTAGAACTAGGAGTGTGGAGAACTAGGAGTGTGGAGAACTAGGAGTGTGGAGAACTAGGAGAACTAGGAGTGTGGAGAACTAGGAGTGTGGAGAAGGGGTGGAGGGGGTATGCTGCAAACTGTCAATGGATCGAGGTAAGACTGCTGAGTCTATATGTACCCTCGTATCATTGATTTCTTATTGCTGTCCACTCGTGTTAATTATCTGAACGTGCTCCTCCCGAACTTAGTTAATAAAACTTCATTTCTCACTCATGGCATGGAATCAATGAGAGTGTTGTTTTCATATTATGTCACTGCTGTATTTCTGCCGGTCCTCGTCAGAGTCTGAGTGTAACTTGATATTAAGCCGCTCACTGCAAGTGTTGTGTAACATAGTATACAGATTGTTTTTTAAGTCTGATGCACTATGTCTGATGCACTAATTTTTCATTTAAAAGACGTCTAATAGCCGTTTAAAAGCTAAATCGTGACTATAAATTGACCTTGTCATGAAATTACACTGATATCTTGTAGATATTATTGATGTTGGTAACATCATGGGATATCAACTATCTCATAAACAACATGTTATCAAATTCAAGGTTATTTTGTCTAGAGGTGGGTTACTTTAGTCAGGCTATGAGTAACCCACTTCTAAACAAAATAAACTTGAATTTGGTTACATGTCGTTTATGCCTAAATAACTTGTGAGATGTATGATATTCCATCATGTAAGCAATGTCAACAATGAAAGAGCTGCATGGACACACAAATCGGATCTGAACAGTTGAGATACACGGTTGCGATACACGGTTGCGATACACGGTTGCGACACACGGTTGCGACACACAGTGTGGACGTCAATACTTTTAGATCAGATTCCAATTGGATACAGAAATAATCAGATTTGGACTGACAGTGTGATTGTAAAATGTAGCATTTGTTTTTAAATTGTTCACAGCCTAAACCCAGTGTGCCCAACTCTGTTCCCAAACATCTTGCAGAGGTTTATTACAACTCGTTCTTATAGCCTGCTGTAATCTTGAGTTGGCACCACACTCTGCAAGACTCTCCGAGAGTCGGATTGGTGCTAAACCTCAGTGAACGAAAGCCTAGAAGGGGTGTAATGTCACCTCACGAGGAGGGTTTACAATAGAGGATATATTACCTCAGTGCTCATGCAAAATTCACGTTTCCTCTTGTCCTCCATAACAGACACAGAGAGGCTCTTTAATGCTACTGAGTTTGCAAGTCAAATTTGAATTTTAACCGAAAGCAGCTTTATCAAAACTTCAGGGTTTTAGATATTCTGGGAAGATGTAACCCTCAGTCATGCTCACATTCACCCCGATGCATTTCTTACATAATCATTATCTGCAAAAGATCTTTGAAAGCATTTGAGTGATTTTGCATATAAGGCTTTAAAAGCTTCGCAGGTTTGATCGTGCAGAGAGAGTTGGTACGTGACTAGTGATGTTACTAAAGACAAGAGTTTATGATTCTGATATATTGAGAGGTTTGACAGGCAAATGTCCGTCATTAGGGAGTAACTTGTGTTATCACACATCCACTGTAAAACACACAGGTCATTCACGTCATTCACTCTTCTCTGTGTTGACATAGAGGTTAATGATGGCGACTTATCTGACAATTCAGCTTAACATTAAAATGTAATATGCAAAAAACCTTTTACAGATGCATCATATTTCCAGTCTCTAAAATAATAACAGTTCAGGTTTTAGTGACGGAGCAAACTTTTTTGTTTTCTGTCATTGTAAAATCTTATTGTTGGCTTTAACTTAAATAATTAAGTTACCTGGTTGCCTTAAAATGTTGAGTTCATTGAAATTAAAAAATGTTGTTAATACAATAAAGGAGATTAGTTTAATAAATATATAAACTCAAAATATGATGTTATCTGAGACACATTAATTATCTAAGTTGATTTGACAAAAGATTAAAAGTTGTGATGACAATTCATGAAAATATTTTTTTACAGTATATGCATAGAACAACGTCCCTATTGAAATGATTTATAACACAAAATGAAAATGGATCTGTATAATTAGGCTGTTTTCCAGTTGAATGCCTTTTTGCACTTTAGTTCTCCCAGTGGAAAGAGCATGGTGTGTAAAGAAGCGGAATTGTCAGGTCCGGAAGGTGTCGTGAAACGGGTTTTCCCTGGAGCTTCTCCAGAGGCAGGGAACGAGGGAGAGGCTGATGGAATGTCAATCTTCATTATCTTAATGTTCACCTCGTCGTCTCTAATCAGTGCTGATCATTTTCCTGGACCGGCTCAGACACACCCTGCTCTCAGTCTTGGCAATGACTTACTGTGTTCCTGCCAGTTGGAACAGACATGGAGAAACGGAGAGAGCGATTTTGTCCCCTGCACGCTTCACACGTGTCAGTACAGACTTATCTTCAGACATGCAATCAATATACTATTCCTACTGTAGTCTAGGAATATACAGCATGTGTGTATGTGTGAAAGATAGAAGGGTCTCCTACGGCTCACATTTAAATGCAGGGCAGTATGATTTAAATATGTTTCAAACCACTACATGTTATGCGCCTCTAAAGGCTTCCTAAAAGGTCTGTTTTTAGCTATAGTGAAACTATATCCAGAGCGTACAATCAAGACCATAACCATAACCTAGTGTAGGGACATTTTGTGCGGTTGTGCAGAATTTTGCTACTAGCAGAGATGGATATTTTATGTGTATTTTTTTTTTTTTAGAGATGGATATTTTATTAGATATATATTTATTTTTTAGTAATTGCATTTTTATAGATAGATAATTTATTAGATCGATTTTTTTTCTTAGTATTTGCATTTTTTGTTATATAAATATATTTACTATTTTTTTATTTTAACACTTTTTTTGTATTTTCACTTTTAGGTAAATATTTATTTATTCATTTAGATAGATAGATAGATTATTTATTTTTTAGTAATTGTTTTTTTTAGATAGATATTTATGTTATTTATGTCATTTATTGTTTCGATTAATTCCAGAAGGTATGGTTATATATGTGAAGAAATGGTTTCTCTGCTGTTGTTGAGTCGATTACTGTTACTGATCGACTGTAGAGATACGGACTGCGTCTCTGATGCATATCTGATGCATATCTGCCCTTTTGGAAAATACATCTTCAGTGTCTGACAGTGAGATTGACGTATGGGTAGTTTATAGAGGTCGCTTTATAAGATTATGGAAGCCTTGTATTTGGCTTGTCATTAAGAGCAGCCCCATATGCAAACAGAGGAATTTACACTCGTGTGTAATGTTGTCTCTGCTAACCTTGCCATGCCTCACTGCGAGAGCAAAGGCATGTTGATAGGCAGAGGTTTATTCATAACCTCCTACAAACCAGCAATCGGATCTGTCATAGAACACAGAAACTCCTGAAGAAACTCCTGGTTGATGTGTGTTTCTCTTCATGTATGAGGAGCTCGACGTATAATGGCATTTCAAGCATGTTCAGTGAATGTTTGAGACGAGTCTGGTGACAGTAAAGCCTTTCGCTTCTTCATGTGTGTGAGAGACAGAAACATAAAGTGTTGTGTACAGTGCATAATCTTCTATTGTCAAAGGTTATGTAGGAATGTCGTGTTCTCTTAAAATACCTGAACCTGTTTGAATGCTGATATGACAAGCTTTTCATCACTAGTTTAAAGTTCAAAGATGAGAAAATTAATAAAAATGATGTTTTGGTGCATTCTGAACCTCTGGGTTTGAATGTATCTGACTTCATTTTGCTGATGTTCAGTAAAAAGCTTAATATCTTCAGTCTTTTTGCTTCTGTAAATGTATCTTGCTTGTAACATCTCATTGAACTATTTATTTTCTTTTTTTAGCTCACAAAAGAGAAGGAGCACGGCAAACTCAATCCTCGGCCTGGAAAGGTGAGGAACTCCACACACGTGTTCCTTCTTCTGTCAGTAATGTTGTGTCAGTGCCTGGTGAAATACTGGAGAGCTGGTTACATCAGAGAGAAATGTGATGTTCCACTTTCCTATTTTATTCTGTAAAATCTAAATTGAACGTTAAAGAAATGTTTTGGATGTAATAAAAATGATGCTGCTGACCACCAGAGAGAATAATCTCAACACGTATTGAAACAAAAACACACATTTACATTAATGCACTTATAATGGAGGTCTATGGAGCGTTGCACAAAGATGAGCATTAAAATGCAATTATAAGTGAAGGATATTCTGTGCACTCCTGAGAAAGCCTGAGGCTGGTGTGTGTGAAACAGCTGTTCTGACACACACACACACGTTTGGACAGACTTTAAGTGTCACGACTGACTGCAAAAGACAATCTTCTTTTCAAATGTCTTTTAACAGAAATAATGGGTTACACATGAATAGCTAAGCCTGTGTTGACACCAGCACCAAGTTCTTTGTAGACTTTATACTTTGAGAATCTGAAGTTTTGCGATGTAAGATGAATTATGACTTTATATCTCATCTGTTTGTTTGTTTTTGCTCTCTGTTGGCAGTATTAAACTACAATAAAACTTTTCCAGAAAGCATGATTGAACTTGCCACTGCCATTAACATCTATTTTATTATATTTGACAACTCATTTTTAATTAGTTTTGGTTGGCATTCCTGCGTTCTTCATCAGCCGCAAAGTAAGTGCTTTAGGAAAGGTCACTGAAACTGGATTATTGAGCTTATTCTCCAGTCTTCCTCCTGTGACACTCACTGCATCAGTGTAATATTGCAGCCTGAAGGATCTGAGACAATAAAAGTGCTTTTCTAAAGTAGGTCGTGATTCCCCGTCAGAAGATCGAGCCTCGTTCTGCAGTAACATCTAGTGTTCAGATGTCAAATACTAAACAATGCAGTCTTTGTAGAAAACACGAGCTGTTTGTGTTCTTCCTATCAGATGTTGATCTACGGCGGGCCAGGAATGAGCGGCCAGAGGATCGAAGTGCGAGGCGATGTTGTGGACGCCACACCGTGGGAGTTTACAGGCACCATCTCAGTGCGAGTGATCAGAGGAGGGTGAGACACACACACACACATGCTCACACACACACCATGGGAGTTTACAGGCACCATCTCAGTGCGAGTGATCAGAGGAGGGTGAGACACACACACACACATGCTCACACACACACTGTGGGAGTTTACAGGCACCATCTCAGTGCGAGTGATCAGAGGAGGGTGAGACACACACACACACACATGCTCACACACACACCGTGGGAGTTTACAGGCACCATCTCAGTGCGAGTGATCAGAGGAGGGTGAGACACACACACACACATGCTCACACACACACTGTGGGAGTTTACAGGCACCATCTCAGTGCGAGTGATCAGAGGAGGGTGAGACACACACACACACACACACACACACCGTGGGAGTTTACAGGCACCATCTCAGTGCGAGTGATCAGAGGAGGGTGAGACACACACACACACACACACACACATACAGACTCTCTCACACACACACACACACACACACACACACACACACAATTCTTCGTTCATCTCACTGCACATGTTCATGCTGTCAATTATTTCTAAGTGTGCACTTGGTTTGGAAGATGCAAGTGTTTTAGGGAACATACACTAGTGTTCAAAGGTTTGAGGTCGGTGAGTTTGTGAAAGAGTCTTTTCTGCTCTCCAAGGCTGCATTTATTTGATCAAAATATAGTAAAAACAGTGAAATATTATTGTTATGTAAATCAGCTGTTTTCTATGTGAATATCTAGTAGAGTGTAATTTATTCCTGTGATCAAAGATGAATTTCAGCATCATTACTCCAGTCTTCAGTGTCACATGATCCTTCAGAAATCAGGATAATATGAGGATCTGATGCTCAAGAAACATTTATGATTGACGCGTTTGTTTGCCCATAAAATCTTTAAGATATTAGGTTAAACTTATTTGGCTTACTGTCCACTGGAGAGGGACTCGATGAAGCAGCTTCAACTCGAGCTCTGATAACCCCCCCCCAGTGGCTAACTGTGGGACCTGATCATGAAAGGCACCTGAGATGCAGGTGGAGCTGGGGAGGTGGAGGGATCCTGCAGCTGACGCTCGGGAGAGGCGAGCTTATACTCGGGCTGATGATTAAAAGATTAGATTGCCTCACTCCTCCCTAACTTACGTTTAGGAACTTCATTTATTATCAATGTTGAAAACAGTTCCGATTTCTGTGGAAACTGTCTTACATTTGATTTTTCAGGGTTCTTTGATTAATATAAAGTTCAAAAGAACAGCATTTAATAATAATATTTTGTTACATTTACATAGCGTTTTTTGGGTACTGAAAGCGCTTTACATATGGATGTAACATGGATCTTTTGTAACATTATAAATGTTTTTACTGTCACTTTTGATCCATTTAATATTGCCTTTTTGAATCAAAGTGTTTATTAAAAATATTCAGATGAGCACGTGAAGGGACTCAGACACATTTCTCATCAGTTTTTACATGCAGACTCTCCCTGCCTCCCAGCAAATCCCTGAAATTATCATACACTGCAGAAACACAAATCTGCAACATTATAAATGCCTTTACTGTCCCTTTTGATCAGTTTAATGCAGAATAAAAGTAGAAATCTTCCTGACCCGCAAACTGGTGAGCGTTTGTGTTTCTGTTCAGGACAGATTAGTTCTGAGTGTTGTGTGTTCTTCAGTTCTGAGTGTTCTGTGTTCTTCAGTTCTGAGTGTTCTGTGTTCTTCAGTTCTGAGTGTTCTGTGTTGTTCTGTGTTCTTCAGTTCTGAGTGTTGTATGTTCTTCAGTTCTGAGTGTTCTGTGTTCTTCAGTTCTGATTGTTGTGTGTTCTTCAGTTCTGAGTGTTCTGTGTTCTTCAGTTCTGAGTGTTGTGTGTTCTGAGTGTTCTGATTGTTGTGTGTTCTTCAGTTCTGAGTGTTCTGTGTTCTTCAGTTCTGAGTGTTCTGTGTTCTTCAGTTCTGAGTGTTCTGTGTTCTTCAGTTCTGAGTGTTCTGTGTTCTGAGTGTTCTGATTGTTGTGTGTTCTTCAGTTCTGAGTGTTCTGTGTTGTTCTGTGTTCTTCAGTTCTGAGTGTTGTATGTTCTTCAGTTCTGAGTGTTCTGTGTTCTTCAGTTCTGATTGTTGTGTGTTCTTCAGTTCTGAGTGTTCTGTGTTCTTCAGTTCTGAGTGTTCTGTGTTCTTCAGTTCTGAGTGTTGTGTGTTCTTCAGTTCTGAGTGTTGTGTGTTCTTCAGTTCTGTGTTCTTCAGTTCTTCAGTTCTGTGTTCTTCAGTTCTGAGTGTTGTGTTCTTCAGTTCTGAGTGTTGTGTTCTTCAGTTCTGAGTGTTCTTCAGTGTTCTTCAGTTCTGAGTGTTGTGTTCTTCAGTTCTTGTTCTGTGTTCTTCAGTTCTGAGTGTTGTGTGTTCTTCAGTTCTGAGTGTTCTGTGTTCTTCAGTTCTGAGTGTTGTGTGTTCTTCAGTTCTGAGTGTTCTGTGTTCTTCAGTTCTGAGTGTTGTGTTTTCTTCAGTTCTGAGTGTTGTGTTTTCTTCAGTTCTGAGTGTTGTGTTCTTCAGTTCTGAGTGTTGTGTTCTTCAGTTCTGAGTGTTCTTCAGCGTTCTTCAGTTCTGAGTGTTCTGTGTTCTTCAGTTCTGAGTGTTGTGTTCTTCAGTTCTGAGTGTTGTGTTCTTCAGTTCTGAGTGTTCTTCAGTGTTCTTCAGTTCTGAGTGTTCTGTGTTCTACAGTTCTGAGTGTTGTGTGTTCTTCAGTTCTGAGTGTTGTGTGTTTTTCAGTTCTGAGTGTTCTGTGTTCTTCAGTTCTGAGTGTTGTGTTCTTCAGTTCTTGTTCTGTGTTCTTCAGTTCTGAGTGTTGTGTGTTCTTCAGTTCTGAGTGTTGTGTGTTCTTCAGTTCTGAGTATTCTGTGTTCTTCAGTTCTGAGTGTTGTGTGTTCTTCAGTTCTGAGTGTTGTGTATTCTTCAGTTCTGAGTGTTGTGTGTTGTGTGTTCTTCAGTTCTGAGTGTTGTGTGTTGTGAGTTCTTCAGTTCTGTGTTCTTCAGTTCTGAGTGTTGTGTTCTTCAGTTCTGAGTGTTCTGTGTTCTTCAGTTCTGTGTTCTTCAGTTCTTCAGTTCTGTGTTCTTCAGTGCTGAGTGTTGTGTTCTTCAGTTCTGAGTGTTGTGTGTTCTTCAGTTCTGAGTGTTGTGTGTTCTTCAGTTCTGAGTGTTGTGTTCTTCAGTTCTGAGTGTTGTGTGTTCTTCAGTTCTGAGTGTTGTGTTTTCTTCAGTTCTGAGTGTTGTGTTCTTCAGTTCTGAGTGTTGTGTGTTCTTCAGTTCTGAGTTCTGAGTGTTGTGTGTTCTTCAGTTCTGAGTGTTGTGTGTTGTGTGTTCTTCAGTTCTGTGTTCTTCAGTTCTGAGTGTTCTGTGTTCTTCAGTTCTGAGTGTTCTGTGTTCTTCAGTTCTGTGTTCTTCAGTTCTTCAGTTCTGTGTTCTTCAGTTCTGAGTGTTCTTCAGTTCTGAGTGTTCTGTGTTATTCAGTTCTGAGTGTTCTGTGTTCTTCAGTTCTGAATGTTCTGTCTTCTTCAGTGTTCTTCAGTTCTGAGTATTCTGTGTTCTTCAGTTCTGAGTGTTGTGTGTTCTTCAGTTCTGAGTGTTGTGTGTTCTTCAGTTCTGAGTGTTGTGTGTTCTTCAGTTCTGAGTGTTCTGTGTTCTTCAGTTCTGAGTGTTGTGTTCTTCAGTTCTGAGTGTTCTGTGTTCTTCAGTTCTGTGTTCTTCAGTTCTTCAGTTCTGTGTTCTTCAGTGCTGAGTGTTGTGTTCTTCAGTTCTGAGTGTTGTGTGTTCTTCAGTTCTGAGTGTTGTGTGTTCTTCAGTTCTGAGTGTTGTGTGTTCTTCAGTTCTGAGTGTTCTGTGTTCTTCAGTTCTGAGTGTTGTGTGTTCTTCAGTTCTGAGTGTTCTGTGTTCTTCAGTTGGGTGATGTACGAGAAGCCGGACTTTAAAGGGGAAAAGATCGCTCTGGACGAGGGCGACACTGAGCTCACCGACCCGTTCGGATCCGCAGAAGAACACGAGTCTCATCAGAACGAGGGAACGACACCGGATCGCGGAGAAGAAGACGAGGAGCCTCAGACGAAGAGGAGGTTCGTCATCGGATCCATACGGAGAGCAGTGAGGGTACGGCATCACTTTATTCATATTTACACTCTTACAAATAAAGCTTTTCAATTGGCATCCATGGTCCCATGAAGAACCTTTAATATTCACAGAATCTTTCCATTGCACAAAAGGTTAGATTGTTTTATTTATCTCATTATTTATCTGAACTGATCACTGAAAGGTTCTTTGAGGAACCAGAAATTCTTCTATGGCATCTTTATTTTTTAAAAGTGTATAAACAGACAGACATGAGAGGTAACATTGTTTTAGCTCATAAATGTGTCTGGAATGGATGGGAACATGATTACAGCCGTGTTTATGAAATGTCCTTGTGCGCCACCTTGTGTCCTGAAGAGGAATTGTGCTTTTATTTGGCAGGATAATCCGAAGTACACAAATCAAGTATTAAAATATTTCTCCAGCAAAAGTATAAGAATGTATGGATGAACCTACATTTATTCTGGTCAGCACTAAGAAAGATTAGTGCATGCATTTAATATATATTGCAAATAAGCAAACTTTATTTTATTATCAACACTTATTATTCACCATTAAAACATTCATCTTTAATATACAAAAATATCAGTTAAAGTTACTGATAAGTCAAGTGTGCAAACAAATGAGGTTTTTTTAAATGACAAACAGGATAAAAATACAGACGTCACATGACTAAATGTTAACTTTTTTGAGGAACACTATGAAAACATATTAGTTAATATAATCTGAAACTGCTACAGCAGAGGGGAAGATGCGTATTCATTTGTGCTATTTTACCTAGAATCACCATACAGACAGTGACACAGAAATGCAAACATTCAAGCATTTCAGCAGGCTTAAACAGCCTTGAAAACTAAGACACTTGAAAAATTGACTTAAGTAGAAATAATTTGTTTCAGTCCACCGCGGCGTTTCACTTGCATAAGTAAAGTCTGTTTAATACTCATCACAACACTTGTTGATGCTCAGCATAACTCTTCCGCCCTTCCAGGATTACAGCGTTCCTGAAATCTGCCTTTTCTCAGAGGAAAACGCGGAGGGCAAGAAGGTGACGTTCAGAGACACGTCAGACGACGCCAGAATCTTCGGCTTCCCAATCAAAGCCAACTCCATCATCATCAACGCTGGGCTGTGAGTGACTTTTTGTGCTGCTTAACTTCATTCTGGGTTTATATTTTCAAGTAATAGAAATATTTTCAAAGGTTGGTTTCATTTTTGGTTTCAAGTTTTGGGGGGTAAAAAGAGAAAAAAAAGGGCAACTTGTTAAACTTATTGAACTTTGTTATTGGAAAAGTGAAAATGTCTCTTTATCTGACAAGAAAGGAAAAAATAGAAGGTAAAGTTAATCGGGATGTAGTACAAGTTTTTAAGAGTTTAATAAAAGTAAGAATTTAAATTAGATTTTTTAATTTGATAAAACTATGAAGAATATAGAGAGGAATGTTTGAAAATGTATGGAATTATAATGAAATATTGTGCTTTGTTAGAGATGGTGAATTAATTTTTGCTCAATGTCTTGAGTAAAGTGTATGTTTATTTTAAATTATTTAATAAAGTCTCTCTCCCTCTCTCTCTCTCTCTCTCTCTCTCTCTCTCTCTCTCTCTCTCTCTCTCTCTCTCTCTCTCTCTCTCTCTCTCTCCCTCTCTCTCTCTCCCTCTCTCCCCCTCTCCCTCTCTCTCTCTCTCTCTATCCCTCTCTCGGCCTCATCATGTGTGTGTGTGTGTGTGTGTTGTGCTCAGATGGCTGGTGTTTGCGGAGCCCTTCTTCCAGGGTGTCCCCCGGGTGCTGGAGGTCGGGGGGTTCTCCAGTCCCTCGGCCTGGGGCGTCACACACCCGTACGTGGCCAGCCTTCACCCGCTCAAGATCGTAAGCTCACACTCCTCTGTAACCCTAACCATAACCATAGCCATAACTATAACCCTGCATATCACACACTAAACCAGATCTGCTAAACTCATGACGTGTTCCACAGGGGGAACCTAGAGTCGAGAACCTCCATGAGCCAAAGGTGAGTTTTAAATCATCCTTCCTTCGGTTCTGTAAGGCATCGAGGACTGCTAATGTTTGATATCTGTTGTTTTGTGCCAGATTGTGCTCTATGAGAAGCCGTATTTCACTGGTAAAAGCAGAGAAATCTACAGCAGCATGAGAGATTTTCTGTCTCGAGTCGACAAGCAGCAGCAGCTGTTCGTGTTCAGCGCGGGATCCATTAAAGTCATCAGCGGCTGGTGAGTGAGAGAGTGTGATTTACTCATCCTGAAGTCATCCTAGGTGTGTATGACTTTCTTCTTTCAGACGAACACAATCGGAGTTATATTAAAAATGTCCTGGCTCTTCCAAGCTTTATAATGGCAGTGAATTGCAACCCTCAGTTTGAAGTCCATAAAGTGCATCTATCCATCATAAAAGTGCATCTATCCATCATAAAAGTGCATCTGTCCATCATAAAAGTGCATCTGTCCATCATAAAAGTGCATCTATCCATCATAAAAGTGCATCTATCCATCATAAAAGTGCATCTGTCCATCATAAAAGTGCATCTGTCCATCATAAAAGTGCATCTGTCCATCATTAAAGTGCATCTGTCCATCATTAAAGTGCATCTGTCCATCATTAAAGTGCATCTATCCATCATAAAAGTGCATCTGTCCATCATAAAAGTGCATCTGTCCATCATAAAAGTGCATCTGTCCATCATTAAAGTGCATCTTTCCATCATAAAAGTGCATCTATCCATCATAAAAGTGCATCTGTCCATCTTAAAAGTGCATCTGTGCATCTGTCCATCATTAAAGTGCATCTATCCATCATTAAAGTGCATCTATCCATGATAAAAGTGCATCTGTCCATCATAAAAGTGCATCTGTGCATCTGTCCATCATTAAAGTGCATCTATCCATCAAAAAAGTGCATCTATCCATGATAAAAGTGCATCTATCCATCATAAAAGTGCATCTATCCATCATTAAAGTGCATCTATCCATGATAAAAGTGCATCTGTCCATCATAAAAGTGCATCTGTACATCATTAAAGTGCATCTGTCCATCATAAAAGTGCATCTGTCCATCATAAAAGTGCATCTGTCCATCATTAAAGTGCATCTATCCATCATAAAAGTGCATCTGTCCATCATAAAAGTGCATCTGTGCATCTGTCCATCATAAAAGTGCATCTGTCCATCATTAAAGTGCATCTGTCCATCATTAAAGTGCATCTATCCATCAT
>CM060634.1:380000-387500 GCA_030578275.1 Meda fulgida | reverse complement strand
CGTATAACCGTATAACACCTGAACCATATAACTCCTGAACCGTATAACACCTGAACCATATAACACCTGAACCATATAACTCCTGAACCGTATAACTGTATAAAACCTGAACCATATAACTCCTGAACCGTATAACACCTGAACCATATAACACCTGAACCATATAACTCCTGAACCGTATAACTGTATAAAACCTGAACTGTATAACACCTGAACCGTATAACCGTATAACACCTGAACCGTATAACCGTATAACACCAGAACCGTATAACCGTATAATATCTGAACCGTATAACATCTAAACCATATAACCATATAACACCTGAGCCGTATAACCGTATAACACCTGAACCGTATTACACCTGAACCGTATAACCGTATAACACCTTAACCGTATAACACTATAACCGTATAACACCTTAACCGTATAACACCTTAACCGTATAACCGTATAACACCTGAACCGTATAACCATATAACACCTGAACCGTATAACCGTATAACACCTTAACCGTATAAGACCTTAACCGTATAACACCTGAACCGTATAACCGTATAACATCTGAACCGTATAATATCTTAACCGTATAACCGTATAACACTTGAACCGTATAACCGTATAACACCTGAACCGTATAACCGTATAACACCTTAACCGCATAACAACTGAACCGTATAACACCTGAACCGTATAACCGTATAACACCTAAACTGTATAACCGTATAACACCTGAACCGTATAACACCTGAACCGTATAACCGTATAACACCTTAACCGTATAACCGTATAACACCTGAACCGTATAACCGTATAACACCTGAAAGGTATAACACCTGAACGGTATAACACCTGAACCATATAACACCTGAACCATATAACACCTGAACCATATAACACCTGAACCATATAACTCCTGAACCGTATAACACCTGAACCGTATAACACCTGAAACGTATAACAACACCTGAACCATATAACACCTGAACCATATAACTCCTGAATCGTATAACACCTGAACCATATAACACCTGAACCATATAACTCCTGAACCGTATAACTGTATAAAACCTGAACTGTATAACACCTGAACCGTATAACCGTATAACACCTGAACCGTATAACACCAGAAGCGTATAACCGTATAATATCTGAACCGTATAACATCTAAACCATATAACCATATAACACCTGAACCGTATAACCGTATAACACCTGAACCGTATAACACCTGAACCGTATAACCGTATAACACCTGAACCGTATAACCGTATAACACCTGAACCGTATAACCGTATAACACCTGAACCGTATAACACCTGAACTGTATAACACCTGAACCGTATAACCATATAACACCTGAACCGTATAACCGTATAACACCTGAACCGTATAACACCTGAACCGTATAACCGTATAACACCTTAACCGTATAACACTATAACCGTATAACACCTTAACCGTATAACACCTTAACCGTATAACCGTAAAACACCTGAACCGTATAACCATATAACACCTGAACCGTATAACCGTATAACACCTTAACCGTATAAGACCTTAACCGTATAACACCTGAACCGTATAACCGCATAACATCTGAACCGTATAATATCTTAACCGTATAACCGTATAACACTTGAACCGTATAACCGTATAACACCTGAACCGTATAACCGTATAACACCTTAACCGCATAACAACTGAACCGTATAACACCTGAACCATATAACCGTATAACACCTGAACTGTATAACCGTATAACACCTGAACCGTATAACACCTGAACCGTATAACCGTATAACACCTTAACCGTATAACCGTATAACACCTGAACCGTATAACACCTAAACCATATAAAACCTGAACCATATAACACCTGAACCGTATAACACCTGAACCATATAACACCTGAACCGTATAACACCTGAACCATATAACACCTGAACCGTATAACAACACCTGAACCGTATAACAACACCTGAACCGTATAACCGTATAACACCTGAACCGTATAACCGTATAACACCTGAACCATATAACTCCTGAACCGTATAACACCTGAACCATATAACTCCTGAACCGTATAACAACACCTGAACCGTATAACACCTGAAACGTATAACAACACCTGAACCGTATAAAACCTGAACCGTATAACACCTGAACCATATAACACCTGAACCATATAACACCTGAACCATATAACTCCTGAACCGTATAACAACACCTGAACCGTATAACACCTGAAACGTATAACAACACCTGAACC
The DNA here is from genome assembly GCA_030578275.1 of Meda fulgida. Taxonomy (NCBI): domain Eukaryota; kingdom Metazoa; phylum Chordata; class Actinopteri; order Cypriniformes; family Leuciscidae; genus Meda; species Meda fulgida. The sequence continues at coordinate 385,230 of CM060634.1, read as the reverse complement.
GTATAACCGTATAACACCTGAACCGTATAACCGTATAACACCTGAACCGTATAACCGTATAACACCTGAACCGTATAACACCTGAACCGTATAACACCTGAACCATATAAGTCCTGAACCGTATAACACCTGAACCGTATAACACCTGAACCGTATAACAACACCTGAACCGTATAACCGTATAACACCTGAACCGTATAACACCTTAACCGTATAACTGTATAACACCTTAACCGTATAACCGTATAACACCTGAACCGTATAACCATATAACACCTGAACCGTATAACCGTATAACACCTTAACCGTATAACACCTGAACCGTATAACCGTATAACATCTGAACCGTATAATATCTTAACCGTATAACCGTATAACACCTGAACCGTATAACCCCATAACACCTTAACCGTATAACAACTGAACCGTATAACCGTATAACACCTGAACCGTATAACTGTATAACACCTGAACCGTATAACCGTATAACACCTGAACCGTATAAACGTATAACCCCTGAACCATATAACCGTATAACACCAGAACCGTATAACACCTGAACCGTATAACACCTAAACCATATAAAACCTGAACCATATAACACCTGAACCGTATAACACCTGAACCATATAACACCTGAACCGTATAACACCTGAACCATATAACACCTGAACCGTATAACACCTGAACCGTATAACAACACCTGAACCGTATAACCGTATAACACCTGAACCGTATAACACCTGAACCATATAACTCCTGAACCGTATAACACCTGAACCATATAACTCCTGAACCGTATAACAACACCTGAACCGTATAACACCTGAAACGTATAACAACACCTGAACCGTATAACACCTGAAACGTATAACACCTGAAACGTATAACAACACCTGAACCGTATAACACCTGAACCGTATAACACCTGAACCGTATAACACCTGAACCATATAACACCTGAACCATATAACACCTGAACCATATAACTCCTGAACCGTATAACAACACCTGAACCGTATAACACCTGAACCGTATAACAACACCTGAACCGTATAACCGTATAACACCTGAACCGTATAACCGTATAACACCTGAACCGTATAACCGTATAACACCTGAACCGTATAACCGTATAACACCTGAACCGTATAACACCTGAACCGTATAACACCTGAACCATATAACACCTGAACCATATAAGTCCTGAACCGTATAACACCTGAACCGTATAACACCTGAACCGTATAACAACACCTGAACCGTATAACCGTATAACACCTGAACCGTATAACCGTATAACTCCTGAACCGTATAACACCTGAACCGTATAACAACACCTGAACCGTATAACCGTATAACACCTGAACCGTATAACACCTGAACTTTATAACACCTGAACCGTATAACCGTATAACACCTGAACCGTATAACACCTGAACCGTATAACACCTGAACTGTATAACACCTGAACCGTATAACCGTATAACACCTGAGCCGTATAACACCTGAACCGTATAACTCCACAAAAGCTGCTGCATTAAATCAATCTATTGAATGAAGTGTTGTGTAACTAAATGTGACTGGAGTCTGAATCTCAGATGCTTTCTGAACTGCTGTTTTCTGCGGTGTGTGTATTTTCTTATGGAGAGGAAAGTGCGCAGCACATATTCACATATTCATAATCAAGATGTTCGCTAACGATATTTCGCTGGTCGCGCATTTCAAACCTTTTTTTACCCTTAAGAATGAAGATAAACTTCCTTTACTGTCACTTTTGATCCCTTTTATGCATTCCTGTCACATGAAGGTGCTCGTGTGTTGTTCTGCAGGTGCTGCTGTACTCAGACGTGGATTTCCAGGGCTCATGTCGAGTCTGTCATCAGAACCAGAGCGCTTTGCCTGCCGGTCTGCCGGTCCGCTCCGTCAGGGTGGTGGGAGGGAGGTCAGTGAAGGGCATCCGCTGGGCTCATGCTCGTATAGTGCTCTGCTATCATCGCTGAGTGTACACCTGTTGTTTTCAGCTGGGTGCTCTATGGAGGAGAGACGTTCACGGGAAACATGTGTGTTTTATCTGAAGGAGATTATCCCAACATGACCAGCGTGGGCTTCCCCCCCGACTCCAGCGTTCGCTCCGTCAAAGCAGTTCCAATGGTGAAGGAATGAGGCGTTTATAGCGCTTACAATACACGATTAACCAAAGACTTTATTGCATCTATTCCACTCTGATCCAAGTGTGCGTGTGTGTGTGTGTGTGTGAGTGTGTGTGTTTGTGAGTGAGTGTGTGTGTGTGTGTGTGTGTGTGTGTGTGTGTGTGTGTGTGTGTGTGTGTGTGTGTGTGTGTGTGTGTGTGTGTGTGTGTGTGTGTGTGTGTGTGTGTGTGTGTGTGTGTGTGTGTGTGTGTGTGTGAGAGAGAGTGCGTGCATGCGTGCGTGTGGTGTGTGTGTGTATGTGTGGTGTGTGTGTATGTGAGTGCGCGTGCGTGTGCGTGTGTGTGTGTTTGTGTGTGTGTGTGTGATGAAGACTGACACAGCGGTGAAGAACGATCACATTTACAGTGCAGAAGAAACTGAGCTCATACTCGACGTGCTTCTGGATCATAGACTAATAAATATGGACAAAGCGTCTGTGACGTCACCCATAGAATTTTCTGAAGAACGGTTTGAGGCGTTTATGGGGGCTATGGGCGGCGCCATCTTAGAAAATCTTGTTCTAAATGTTCAGCAAGGGTCAGAGGTGGTGTGATGTGTGTGTCGGATCATGGCCGAGACATCACATTTCAGGAATTCCACTCGGCGCAGCCCGTTATCAGCTGTCAATCAAGCTGTCAATCAAAGTTAACCACGCCATTTTATATTTAAATACGATCTAAACTAACAAGTTTAAAATTCACCCCCCTCAGAGTTGTCAGGCGCTCAGAACCTATCGAAAAATACAATAAAAGTCCAATGGACCAACCTGTAAGAACATGAATTTATGCTGTGAAAACGGACATTTTAACATGGGGGTCTATGGGCATTTGCTCCCTCTGGGACCGGCCCTGGTGGAGTTTACATGTACTGCAGCGTCTCGCACTTCCGGGTCGGCTTCATTTCTCAGATTAGAATGTTGCCGCTTGTTCTGAACTGATGAAGACTCCATCCCACGACAAACCTGGAGACCGTCTTTTTCACTCACTGTGTTTAGATGTGTAGAGACCACTAAGACTCAAGCAAACCTCTTCTTTCCATTATTCTGATTATTCAAGAACAATATTTCAAGTTTCTGATTATTTTTAGCGCCATTATTCACATATTCACAGCATAAATGATAATCTCGCACACAGTCTGTGTTTCTGCCCACTGTTTTAATCCACTTAAACATATTTCAATGGATGTATTGGACGTTTCCAGTGATGACCTAATTGTCTTCATTTCAGTGTTTCAGTAAATCAGTTTTACTGCATTACATTCATGTTCACATGAGCTCAGTTTCATCTGCACTGTAAATGTGATCGTTCTTCACCTCTGTGTCAGTCTTTATCACAACACACACACACACACTCTCACACACACACATACACACACACTCACACTCTCACACACACACACTCACACTCTCTCTCACACACACACTTTAATCAGACTGGAATAGATGCAATAAACTGTTTACGTGCCGGTTTATTGTGATTAAAATCGGCATATGTGCATATTTTACTACGATTTTGAGCTTAATTGCATTGATTTGATGCAAGTATTGTTGAAATGAGGTGAAGTTTACTGGCGATGTGTCATGATGCCGTCGCTGATGTGTCTCAGAGCTTCTCCGTGCCGTCGATCTCTCTCTTCGGCCTGGAGTGTTTTGAAGGTCGAGAGGTCACCATCGACACGCTGGTCTCCAACATGCAGGAGGAAGGGTTCAACACACACTTCCTCTCTGTCAGGGTCAACAGCGGCTGGTGAGTAATTATTATTGATTCATATTAGGTTTAGTCTATATGGTGATATTTTCACACATATACTGCCATTCAAAAGTTTTTACTGTTTTTTTTAAATGTCTATTCACCAAAGTTGCTTTTTATTTGTGTGTTGTGTAGATGTAATGTAAGTTGTGTTGTGTGTCCTTGGCTGTGTGTTGTGTAGATGTAATGTAAGTTGTGTTGCGTGTCCTCAGCTGGGTGTTGTGTGAGCACAGTAACTACAGGGGGCGCCAGTTCCTCTTGGAACCCATTGAGATCCCGAACTGGCAGAAGTTCAGCAGTGTGTCCTGCGTCGGGTCCCTGTATCCCGTCAGACAGGTCAGCCTCGCTGTTTACACACTCCAACATTCGTTTACACACACTTCAACACACACTCCAACATTCGTTTACACACACTTCAGCACTCGTTTACACACTTCAGCACTCGTTGTTTACACACTTCAGCACTCGTTTACACACACTTCAACACACACTTCAACACTCGTTTACACATACTTCAACACACACTTCAGCACTCGTTTACACACACTTCAACACACACTTCAACACTCGTTTACACACACTTCAACACTCTTTTACACACACTTCAACACACCCTTCAACACTCGTTTACACACACTTCAACACACACTTCAACACTCGTTTACACACAGTTCAACACACACTTCAGCACTCGTTTACACACACTTCAACACACACTTCAGCACTCGTTTACACACACTTCAACACACACTTCAACACTCGTTTACACACACTTCAACACACACTTCAACACTCGTTTACACACACTTCAACACTCGACTTCAGCACTCGTTTACACACACTTCAACACACACTTCAACACTCGTTTACACACACTTCAACACTCGTTTACACACACTTCTACACACACTTCAACACACCCTTCAACACTCGTTTACACACTTCAACACTCGTTTACACACACTTCAACACTCACTTCAGCACTCGTTTACACACACTTCAACATACACTTCAACACTCGTTTACACACACTTCAACACTCGTTTACACACACTCCAACACACCCTTCAACACTCGTTTACACACACTTCAACACACACTTTAACACTCGTTTACACACACTTCAACACACTTCAACACTCGTTTACACACACTTCAACACTAGTTTACACACACTTCAACACACACTTTAACACTCGTTTACACACACTTCAACACACAGTTCAGCACTCATTTACGCACTTCAACACACACTTCAGCACTCGTTTACACACACTTCAACACACACTT
>CM060634.1:370000-375000 GCA_030578275.1 Meda fulgida | reverse complement strand
GCTTGAAAGGAGACCGTGCCTTTGAAGTGGCTGGTCCCACTATGGAACAAGCTCCCACTTTATATTAAAACAACTTCCTCTCTGTCTGAGTTCAAGTCTTGTCTTAAAACCTATTTATTTTCTGTCGCTTTTAGCTTAGAATGAGTATTCTGCTCAGAACTGTTTTAAATTAGTTTCTCTCTCTATGGTTACAGCACTTTGGTCGCCAGTGGCCGTTTTTAAATGTGCTTTATAAATAAACTGAAAAATGAAACTGAATTGCATATGCAGGCCCAGCCAAGAACGTTGTGTTAATGTTCCTGCTACGTTATGAAAACGTCATTTCTGAATGATCAAAAGGTCCAGTTTTTTTTTAATGTTTTTTGGGGGGGATCATTCAGTTCTTCAAACACTATGGTAACGTTACTTGTGACAGTTCTCTGAACGTTCTGAAGCAAGTAGTAACATAACGAAAATGTTTCTGAAAAACATTCCATGACTGATGTATAAATAATGTTTCCCTGTTCTCTGTTCAGTGCGTATTATTCATGTGAAGTTCTCTGAGGAATGCGGCCCCTGCCAGGGGACTGCAGGCCGCTCTGCGCTCATCGAGATTCCTGCATGTTAGTGACGAGTAAAGATGTCTGATAACGGTGTGTGTGAATGAGAAGCACGCAGATGTCGTGAGATCTCCACAAACCCAACGCCAGTGTTGTTCTTTCAGGTGGAGATCTCCTGATCTTTCCTGTGTTTGACTTGAGCTTATTTACACAGTCACGCTAAGATCTGTTGACGTTAACAACACCTCACGTTTCTCACATTACAACCTGTTCTACACGGCATCTTTACCACGACACTGTAAATCGAAACATGTTCTTTTGAATTTTCATTTGAAGAATCTTTGTGATTCAGAAAAGGTTGTTTTGGGAGGAATCTAGTCGATTGAGTCTTCCAGTTCTGCAGGTTTTTAAGGTTTTTGTGCGGGTGTCCGGGTCACACCCATGGGATATCTGATCCGATCCGATCTAAGCCGCTGAGATCTTCTATTGGGTTCGAGACGTTCTGTGTTTTGCATCAGACGCGTCTGAGAACTACAGTGTATGGAAAGCAGGAGCGGTTTATTCCTCTTAAGCCTTTTAAAACATTGAGTCTTCATCTATTGAGTGTGATAAGATCCAGCATCTATAAAAGAGCTGAAACTCGATCTCAGACTGACATTCATACACACTTCAGCAGGTAAAACACCTTCAGTATTTCACATATGAAGCCTTGTTTTCTAAAAAACAATCATCAGTTATTGCTTAAAACAAGAACAAATATCTGTTCTTTCAAAGGGAAAACTAGATTCTTTTTCTGACTCCCCTGACAGATATTTGTTCTTGTTTTAAGCACAAACTCACTTGATTTTTAGGATTTTCTCAGAAAACAAGACTTAATATGTTCAGTTATTTTGCTCCTCCAGGAAATGTATCTTGATTACTAATGTTTAGATGTTTGTGCTGGAAAACGAGACGCACACTGAGGAAGCGTGTGATGTTTTGCAGTGTGGGACTGCTTTGCTGGTTCATGGGTGGGTGAAGAGGTCAACAGTGTATAGAGATGTAATTAGAGAAATTAAAACATGCAGGTGTTTTTTAAATACAAGCACAAGAAGCATGCATTTACAAAATAAATGCAATTTATCAAATGATTAATTTAAATGTTAGTACATGCTAAAAACATTTGGACTGTTTTCCTCCAGACTTCATAACTTCCTTCACTGAGTTCTGCGATGGAGAAAGAGTCAGGCTCACAGGATTCGTCTCCTCTGATGGTCAGTGTGTGTATCTGCACTCTTTTGCTCTGTATCAATTGTTGTGTCGTGCTTTAAGAGCTTTGTTTGTCGTGAAGCATCTTCTCAACACCATTTTTTCTATGGATGCACCATATGAAAATTTTGGCCGATACCGCTAATTCTTTATATTTGAAAGCCGATTACTGATATATTGCCTGATACATCTAAATCCAAATTTTTAATTTCTGAGAGCCTGAGTACAAAAACAAAAGTTTCACCACTAAAATTCATGTCCCAAGCACACAATTATATATTTAATCTCATTCTAATTTTATGTAGCCTTTATGACAATATGTTGCACTAAACTGTATTTTCCTTTTTTGAAGTGATTCCAATCATATTTCAAGCAATAACCCATCATGTTGAACAGTCGCATCTGAAGCGTCTCAGCTGAAAGAAATAATCCATTATTTATCAGCTTTAATATATTGGACAAATGTTCTTATTGGGCCAATAAAGATAACATTAAAAATTAACATATATCGCCGGTACCGATAGGTTGGCTGATATATCGTGCATTCCTAATTTTTTCTTCTACACTCTCACCATGTCCTGTATGTTTCTCGTCCCTCAGACTGAAGACATGTGGTGGGGAACGCTGGGATCCGTTCGGCCCTTCCCCAATTTCCGTCCCGAGAGAGATGTTACCATCCTTCACGCTGCTCTGGAGAAGAAAGGTTCATTTATAGGAATGACTATTGTGGTAGTAATTTTCCGACTGCTAGTATTCTGTCATATTTAAATGTTCTAAATCTTTTTATTAAAGATGTGAGCACCATTGTGGGAATAATAACCAATCGCAGTAATGCTCAGAGACAATCTCTGGCACACGTCTACAAGAACATCTCACAAATGGTAAGCAAGAAACTAACTAATCACCAAAAACTAGTCCTTGTGCTTTATAGTGACCAAATAGTATAAGTGATCAAGTAATATAATACATCATAGTGACCAAATGGTCACTGGTGGTTGTCCTGCAGGCATGCATCAGTGCTTTGATTTTGATTCTTGAATTGAGTGGAAATTGGCCACCGGTGCAGGTTTGTGAGGAGAGGAGTGACATGCGTCTCTTTGGCTCGATAAACACACTCTTGCTGCAGCTTCTGGATCAGTGGCAGATGTTTGACAGATGCTGGAAGGAGAGAGCATTACAATAGTCCCGTCTGGACACAACAAGAGCTTGCAGAAGGAGTTGTGTAGCTCTGATAGGAAGGGCCTGATCCTCCTGATGTTGTACAAGCCAAATCTGCAGGTGGAGTTATGGATGATGGCAGTAGCTGAATGGAGAAGATGCGGTGTAGTGTTGGGTTGGCCGAGGCCACGAGCAGTTCTGTCTTCACAAGATTTAGTTGAAGGTAATGTTCCTTCATCCAGCAAGACATGTCTGTCAGGCTGAGATACGAGCAGCTCCTGACAGATCATCAGGCTGGAAGGAGAGGTAGAGTTGTGTGTCATCAGCGTAGCAGTGCCCTGAGGCACTCCAGTAGCTAGATGATTACAGTGATGGGAAAGCCATGTTTCTGAATGACAGATGCTAGAGATGTCTTGAAGATAGAGAAGAGAAGCGGTCCCAGCACTGAGCCCTGAGGCACTCCAGTAGCTAGATGATAACAGTGATGACATGTAAATGGAGAAGAGAAGCGGTCCCAGCACTGAGCCCTGAGGCACTCCAGTAGCTAAATGTTGGTCTTAGACACCTCACTCCTCCACGACACCCTGAAGGGCCTACTGAGAGGGAAGACCTGAACCAGTGCAGTGGAGGTGTGCAGTGGAGTAACCAATGTATGGTCAGTGGAGCAGTAGTGCGTGTAAATAAGGTCATATTGGTTTCCTGATCTGTGAGTACCCGCAGTACACTTGCTTGAGGTTAAATGAGGTGAGCAGAGTGTGAAAATCAGCAGCCTGAGGATATGGTTTAGGTTTAGGGAACAGAAAATGTTATTATGAGTATTACCAATTTTAATTTCTTTATTCTAAACTGCTTTAATTATTCTTATTTCTTTTGATTATTTTAATTTCTTCTATGTAAAGCACTTTGAATTACCATTGTGTATGAAATGTGCTATATAAATAAACTTACCTTGCCTTGCCTCGCCTCGCCTTGCCTATTAACTCTGTGTAAAATCAATTGAAGTCAATGGATAATCCCCATAAAGACTATATGAAATTCATATCACGAGGAGTAAGCTAAATGTGTGTGTGTGTGTGTGTGTGTGTGTGTGTGTGTGTGTGTGTGTGTGTGTGTGTGTGTGTGTGTGTGTGTGTGTGTGTGTGTGTGTGTGTGTGTGTGTGTGTGTGTGTGTTACAGGATCTGCAGGCGAGTCTGAAGAAGGTTCTTTCCGGGGATCTGCAGTCTCTGATACTCGGTCTGATGATGATCCCGGAGCAGTTTGATGCCCATCGCTTGCGCAAAGCCATGGAGGTTTAGCATTAATAGTGCCAGTCTGTGTGTGTGTGTTTTTGATCGCTATACATTAACTACAGATCCACATCCATTCAGACTGTATTCGTGCTGTGTGTGTGTGTGTGTTTAGGGTGTTGGTACAGATGAAGAAACTCTTTTAGAGGTGTTGTGCACCAGGACGCCACAACAGCTCTCCAACATCAAGACTACATACAGTCAAGGTGCTTTCAGAAAAATGTACAAAAATTTAATTACTGCAATTTAAAGCCTTATCTATGATTATTGGTGGTTTTCACAGTCAAACCACAAAAATGCTTTAAATGGAATTTACATTTTGATAAAACTGATAATTCAGTAATTTTTAAATATATTTCTATGAGGTCATACACTTTCCATTCAAAATATTGGGGTCAGCCAGATTTATTTTATTTTCTTCTGCTCACCAAGGCTTCATTTATTTGAACGAAAATACAGTACAAACTGTAAAATATTATTATAATGTAAATCAGCTGTTCTCTATGTGAATATCTAGTAAAGTGTAATTTATTCCTGTGATCAAAGCTGAGTTTCAGCATCATTACTCCAGTCTTCAGTGTCACATGATCCTTCAGAAATCACTCTAATATGAGGATCTGATGCTCAAGAAACATTTATGATTATTATCAGTGTTGAACACAGTTGCTGCTTCAGATTTCTGTGGAAACAGTCATACATTTTATTTTTCAGGATTATTTGATTAATAGAAAGTTCAAAAGAACAGCATTTATTTTGAAGTAGAATCTT
>CM060634.1:312500-365000 GCA_030578275.1 Meda fulgida | reverse complement strand
AAACTCATAGTAGGCTAAGTTACTTCCTCAAATTCAACATACTATATCCATGTACAAAAACGTTTTTTATTTTAACAAATACAACTAGATCTCTTATACACTCTTAGAAATAAAGGTTGTTTATTGGGAAAGACTCTTTAAAGTGGAAAAACAGTTTTTTAGTTAATAAAATGTTCTTCACGATAACACGGATCTTTAAAGAACTGATCACTGATGAAAGGATCTTTGGGGAACCAGAAATGGTTCTTCTGTCGCATCACTGTGAAATTTTTTATTTTTGAGTGTAGTTATGTTATGTTCATTTTACTGTGTATTTGTGCTGATGTGTGTGCGTGCGTGCGTGTGTGTGTGTGTGCGTGCGTGTGTGTGTCTGTGTGTCTGTGTGTGTGTGTGTGTGTGTGTGTGTGTGTGTGTCTGTGTGTGTGTGTGTGTGTGTGCGCGTGTGCTGATGTGTGTGTGTGTGTGTGTGTGTGTGTGTGTGTGTGTGTGTGTGTGTGTGTGTGTGTGTGTGTGTGTGTGTGTGTGTGTGTGTGTGTGTGCAGGCCTCAGTGGTTCGGGGTGTGATCGTGTCTCACAGTGAAGAGGATCTGCTGAGAGTTCGAGTCGCTTTCCTTCAGTTGACGGGAGCATCTCTTTACACTGCCTTGCAGGTCTATAACACACACACACACACACACACACACTCTCTCACATACACACACACACACACACACACACTCACAAACACACACACACACACACACACACACACACACACTCACACACACACACACACACACACACACACACACACTCACACACACACACACTCACACACACACACACACACACACACACACACACGCGCGCTGTATTGTCCCTAATGGTCTGCTGTTCCTCAACAGAAGCAGTTTAGAGCTGATCTCCTGCAGGCTCTGCTGTGTGTGTGTCGCGCTGAAGATTAGCAGAGGATCATTAGCAGAACTCGCTCACAGTGAAGAACTGCTGTCATACAAACACTGTGTCTGAAAATAAATCAATAAATCAATATAATGCAGCACTGTCCTTTATTAATCCCTATGGAAGCCCATATAAGGGAAATGACCTTTTGTCATTATTTTGACTTATGTTGTCATTATGATTTGAAATTATGAGATAAAAAGTAAAAATTAGAACAGACAAATTTATGAAAATACGCTAAAATTGTAACTTACATTTTATATTACAGTTTTTTTCGATCGCTAAACGACAGTGAGCACAACTGGAGCTACATGTGCAAAACTCGAACTACAGTCTGCACAGCAGCAGTTCATGTGGACCAAACTCTAGTTCGTTTTTCATTGCTTGAACACAGTTTTCAAAATTCTACACACTTATCCCATGACTTTAACCACAACCTGCACAACACTGTGGATTTACAGCACTTTGTTCAAATGCTAACACACTGCTGTCAAAACTGTGAACCACACATTCAAAAACAGAATAGATTTCAGCCTTGTGCCTTTCAAACACTGCTGATTGCAATTTCAGCTGAGAGGCTAAGCAGGTGTCTTGTTTTAGACTTGTTAGTGAACACACACAAATATATATATATATATATATATAGGTAGAGCTCAGAAAGACTCATTTTGGAAATGGAACAAGGAAGACGGGTTCGTGGAGGGAGAAGGGTGGCAGGGAGAGGGCGGGTTCGTGGAGGGAGACAAAGAAGACAAAGAGCTGTTATTTCAGATGAAATAAGGGCTACACTTATAGACCATGTCGTGAACCATCTCTTATTGAGAGAGGCCCAATCTGCAAAGATCCACAGTGGCATCTGTAATGCGAATTTTCCATCGTACAAACAGGTGAGAGTTACATCCTTACAATAAATAAAAACATTACAGGAAATTATTTTGTATTGCAATTATAGAATATTTACACAGATATATAATACAGTAAGTTTGACTAAAATATATTTTTACAACAGGACCCAAAGGCTGCCCCCAACAGGAGGAAGAGCAAAAATATTTTCAGATGCGCTGGAAAATGCTATTGTTGACATGGTTGTTGTCAACAATGCGATAACAAGATTCAAGATAGAGTGCTGGCTGATAATGATATATTTGAAAATGTTAATTCTGTCAGCACAACAACTATTGGTCGAGTCCTACAGAAACACCAAGTTACAATGAAACAGTTGTACACTGTACCGTTCGAGAGAAACAGTGAACGGGTAAAAGAGCAAAGATACCAATATGTCCAGGTAAGACGTCTGAGGTTACATACACAGCTATTACAGTAAAAATATTTACAGTAAAAAAAACACTAGCATTACTACAGTTACGTAAACTGTGCACTTACTGTTTTTCAGAGAGTAATGGAGGTGGAAGCACTGGAAACACCACATTCATTTGTATTTATCGATGAAGCTGGATTTAACCTTGCCAAAACCCGGCGCAGAGGAAGGACTGCTATAGGTCAAAGGGCCACTGTGGAGGTTCCAGGCCAAAGGGGGGAAATATCACCATGTGTGCTGCAATGGCCAATGATGGTTTGCTTCTCAACACACCACTCATTGGCTCATACAACACAGAAAGGCTTATAGCTTTCCTAGAAGAGCTCTATGCTCAGCTAGTGCCAGCAGAACAAGGGGAGCCAGTAAGAAACCCCCAAGTTGTTGTCATAGTTTGCGATAACGTTGCTTTTCTCCACTCTGCAGCTGTCACAGATTGGTTTGCAGCACATCGCAGATTTATGGTTTTGTAACTCCCTGCATATTGACCCTTCCTCAACCCAATAGAGGAGTTTTTCTCTGCCTGGAGGTGGAAAGTGTTTGATCACCACCCACATGACCAAATGTCTCTTTTGGAAGCCGTGCGTGCCGGATGTGACGACACGAGTCCAGAGGACTGCCAGGGTGGATAAGGCACTCCAGAAGGGTCTTCCCCAGGTGCATGGCCAGAGAGAACATTAGATGTGATGTTGACGAGAGGCAGGATTAGCCCCTCAATTATTTGTTAGAATTACAGTATGTACTTTTAGTTTCTACCTTTTTTCTCATTACTGTAATTCCATAAATTACAGTACTACTGACTATTGAAGCAAACTGCTAATTTTCATTTACCTTAAAGAATTGTTATGTTCTAAAAAAAAAAAAAAAAATCATGTGAAAGAATGTCAATCTTTTCATTGAAGAAAATATTAATTTCTATGAAGTCAATGAAATTGTTCAAACTGTAAAGATGAAAAGTTGGTATTTTCTGTATTGGTGTTTGATGCTAGTGTTTTTCCTCTCAGTGTGTTCTGAGTGACAGTGTGTATTATCTCAGTGAGGGTTGTGCATAGTGTTTAGCTGCACTGAGCCTGTTTTGAGCCATGTGTTAAGAGTTGTGTTGCTTGGAGTGAGTTTTGCAGGTGATGTGAACTGTTTAGCTCTGGTGACTGTTGGTAGTGCAGACTGTAGTTAGAGTTTTGCACATGTATCTCCAGTTGTGCTCACTGTCGTTTAGCGATCGAAAAAAACTGTAAAAATGATGACATACTAAGTCAAAAATATGACATAAAATGTTGCAATTACGACATAGAAAGTTGAGATTTTAACTTTGAAGTGATTTAAATCAATAAGTTAAAGATCAACTATGATCAATAAAGGCCCCAAAAACCTGTAATATTTCAATACCTGAAATTTTAGACATTGTTTACTTATGATGTAATTATGTACACATATTTACCCTACACTTGAGTTTAAAGGCCTTCTAGCTGCCTTTATATATACAGGTCCTTCTAAAAAAATTTGCATATTGTGATAAAGTTCATTATTTTCCATAATGTAATGATAAAAATTAAACTTTCATATATTTTAGATTCATTGCACACCAACTGAAATATTTCAGGTGTTTTATTGTTTTAATACTGATGATTTTGGCATACAGCTCATGAAAACCCCAAATTCCTGTCTCAAAAAATTAGCATATTTCATCCGATCAATAAAAGAAGTGTTTTTAATACAAAAAAAAGTCAACCTTCAAATAATTATGTTCAGTTATACACTCAATACTTGGTCGGGAATCCTTTTGCAGAAATGACTGCTTCAGTGCGGCGTGGCATGGAGGCAATCAGCCTGTGGCACTGCTGAGGTGTTCTGGAGGCCCAGGATGCTTCGAGAGCCGCCTTAAGCTCATCCAGAGTGTTGGGTCTTGCGTCTCTCAACTTTCTCTTCACAATATCCCACAGATTCTCTATGGGGTTCAGGTCAGGAGAGTTGAGCACAGTAATACCATAGTCAGTAAACCATTTACCAGTGGTTTTGGCACTGTGAGCAGGTGCCAGGTCGTGCTGAAAAATGAAATCTTCATCTCCATAAAGCTTTTCAGCAGGTGGAAGCATGAAGTGCTCCAAAATCTCCTGATAGCTAGCTGCATTGACCCTGCCCTTGATAAAACACAGTGGACCAACACCAGCAGCTGACATGGCACCCCAGACCATCACTGACTGTGGGTACTTGACACTGGACTTCAGGCATTTTGGCATTTCCTTCTCCCCAGTCTTCCTCCAGACTCTGGCACCTTGATTTCCGAATGACATGCAACCACTGAGCAACAGTCCAGTGCTGCTTCTCTGTAGCCCAGGTCAGGGGCTTCTGCCGCTGTTTCTGGTTAAAAAGTGTCTTGACCTGGGGAATGCGGCACCTGTAGCCCATTTCCTGCACACGCCTGTGCACGGTGGCTCTGGATGTTTCTACTCCAGACTCAGTCCACTGCTTCCGCAGGTCCCCCAAGGTCTGGAATCGGTCCTTCTCCACAATCTTCCTCAGGGTCCGGTCACCTCTTCTCGTTGAGCAGCGTTTTTTGCCACACTTTTTCCTTCCCACAGACTTCCCACTGAGGTGCCTTGATACAGCACTCTGGGAACAGCCTATTTGTTCAGAAATGTCTTTCTGTGTCTTACCCTCTTGCTTGAGGGTGTCAATGATGGCCTTCTGGACAGCAGTCAGGTCGCAGTCTTACCCATGATTGCGGTTTTGAGTAATGAAACAGGCTGGGAGTTTTTAAAAGCCTCAGGAATCTTTTGCAGGTGTTTAGAGTTAATTAGTTGTTTCAGATGATTAGGTTAATAGCTCGTTTAGAGAACCTTTTCATGATATGCAACTTTTTTGAGACAGGAATTTGGGGTTTTCATGAGCTGTATGCCAAAATCATCCGTATTAAAACAATAAAACACCTGAAATATTTCAGTTGGTGTGCAATGAATCTAAAATATCTGAAAGTTTACTTTTTATCATTACATTATGGAAAATAATGAACTTTATCACAATACGCTAATTTTTTGAGAAGGACCTGTACATGATTGTACAGTAGTGGCGAGTGGCATACAGTAGTGGTGAGTGAAGTACAGTAGTGAAGTGCAGTAGTGGTGAGTGAAGTACAGTAGTGAAGTGCAGTAGTGGTGAGTGAAGTACAGTAGTGGTGAGTGAAGTACAGTAGTGTGAAGTACAGTAGTGTCGAGTGGCATACAGTAGTGGTGAGTGAAGTACAGTAGTGAAGTGCAGTAGTGGTGAGTGAAGTACAGTAGTGAAGTGCAGTAGTGGTGAGTGAAGTACAGTAGTGGTGAGTGAAGTACAGTAGTGTGAAGTACAGTAGTGTCGAGTGGCGTACAGTAGTGTCGAGTGAAGTACAGTAGTGAAGTACAGTAGTGTGAAGTACAGTAGTGGTGAGTGAAGTACAGTAGTGTGAAGTACACTAGTGGTGAGTGAAGTACAGTATAGGCGAGAACACAAGACTGACTCAAGCTCTGCTTATTCTTGTTCTTGATCACATTAACTCACATAATTATGCAGAAAGGCCACCAAACATAGTCAGTTATGGTTGAACATAAACAGTTTTGTAACTTTAATAAGGATTCATTTCTAAGACTATCCAGTGTTACTGTACATGTGATAACTGTATTCAGAGTCGGTGAGTTGTGGATATGAACCTGCTGGTCCAGAAACATGTGATCATGTGAATAAAGCGTGACTCATTTGTTTGATGTTTAACTAAAGGCTTTAATGATGTTTTTCCAGGAGAGCATGAGATCATAAAACCAGTAAAAGGAAATAAATGACTATTTTATTCCAGTCTCAAACAGTAAAACATGTACACACCCATTACAGTGAAAAGAGCAGGAGTGAAATCAGCGATGTTCTGATTAGCCAGATTAATGGAGTAATTATTGCATGATTCTCCGCGTTAGTCACGCGTCGAGCCCTTTTAATCAATCAAGGCTCTTTAGCTGCTTAATTCTTTATGGAAACTTATTCATTACATTTTTCAAACTAAAATTCAACAGAAATTCACAATTTATATTTGTGAAGCTAATTTCTAATTCCAAGTATTCAAGCGTGAGAAACATATTCAGTGACCAAAAATATTCTCTATTGTTCAGATTATGCTAGTCATACTACCTTCATTCACTTGTACAGTTATGCATTCGGCAGAAGCTTTTTAATCACAAAGTGAATTGTATTGCATTTGTATTGGTCTAGTTATGCTAGTTATTTTCAGAAGAGTTCAGATCACTAGCGTGAACAGCAGGACCGACAGAGAACAGATGATTGCCGAAACTCTCAGAGACTCGCTGGATGAAAGAGTCGTTAGAATCTTCGTAGTCGAGTGAGTCGTTTGAATCGGAGTCGAGTGAGTCGTTTGATTCTGAGTGGCCTGAGTCGTTTGATTCTGAGTCGAGTGAGTCGTTTGATTCTGAGTCGAGTGAGTCGTTTGGTTCTGAGTCGAGTGAGTCGTTTGATTCAGAGTCGAGTGAGTCGTTTGGTTCTGAGTGGCCTGAGTCGAGGCCTGTCCTGTGGTGATATTCCCAGGCATCAGTGTGGTGGTGTTGGTCAGTTCAGGTGTTGGTGGAGGGGAAGAGGAAGATGAAGATGTGTTGGTTGGAGCTTCACTTGTTGTTGACGTGTTCTGAGCTGTAGTTGTCGTTGAAGTAGCATTAGTTGTTGGAACAGTCATTGTTGTCGCATCCTTTTAATGAACAATTGAAACCATTAATCAAATTATTTTAGATGGTAAAAATGAAACACAGTACATAGTTTGTTCCTCAGATTTCATTGGTGTGAAACTTCCTCTTCCCTAATATTCTGGAATATATGTGTAAATATTACAATCATTTCCTCAAAAATTATCTTTGTCTTGTCACCTATTAAACATATCTGAGTACTTAAAACATAGATCGATATCATTCTTACTCTAACGACAAAACTTTTTTTTAAAAACTCTTTAAGGTTTCCTGTTAACTTAAACTAACATTGAAAAATACCTTTAAACTATTAATTTAATCATTTTCTATTACATTAATAAACTCAACTTAATTGAGCTGCCCTGACATGCTATTTTTATTAAAGAATGTATCAATCTCATGTTTTGTTAGAGTTATGCTTAAAACAAGAACAGAAAATAATGCAAGATGTTATAACAATTCTTGTCAAATAATTACATTTTATATTAAAGATGTTTGGACATCTCTACTGGAAAACCACAACAAAAAAAATCTGTCTATTAATTATATTATATTACATTAAATTACATTACATTACATTTCATCACATTATATTAATTATTATAAATAGATGTAGTGTTTAGTGCTTTAACATTTCCACTCAACATTTGCATTCTCATCTATAGCTTGAAAACAACTTATTAAAATCAGTTTTTGAATCAGTTTTTGAATCAGTTTTTGGAACTCCGTGTCAACTAACTCTCATTAGAGTATTACAACATGGTTATGGTTATGGTTATGGTTAGTAGAAAAAGTTGAAATGTACTTGCAAAGTTACTTATAGTCAGCAGAATGTCTAAAGTGGACTATAGAAATAAAGTGATTCCCATTTTTATCCTAAACACCGACTTTCCCTCATCTCATCTTACTGAAGACCAGCTGTACACACACACACACACACACACGATAATACTGTGAATATGAAGCACTGCTGGATGTGTGTGTGTGTGTGTGTGTGTACCTGTGCCAAGGAAGAAGAGGACAGCAGCAGCAGCGCACACAAGCCTGAGATCAAACCCTTCATGATGAT
The DNA here is from genome assembly GCA_030578275.1 of Meda fulgida. Taxonomy (NCBI): domain Eukaryota; kingdom Metazoa; phylum Chordata; class Actinopteri; order Cypriniformes; family Leuciscidae; genus Meda; species Meda fulgida. The sequence continues at coordinate 356,965 of CM060634.1, read as the reverse complement.
CCGTGAGTCCGAGAGTCCTTGAGTGTGAGTGTGTGTGTGTGAGTGTGTGTGTGCGTGTGTGTTATATAGGCTGTACTGATGATGATGATGCTGATGATGATGTCATGTTGACAGGTACGTGTGTGCGCGCGCGTGTGTGTGTGTGTGTGTGTGTGTGTGTGTGTGTGTGCTGAACTGAACAGCCACTCCCACTTCGCACACACACTTTCTCCACTCTATCATCTTACTGTTTCATGCACTGAATCATAACCTGTTTTCATCTGGATTCATTGTGTGTTATAGATTATTGAAATCTGATTATCATGATTTTATCCAGGTAAATACAGTATTGGCAAAGAATGAGGTCAGGAGGGGATATTTGTTTTTTTTTAATGGCCCTACAATGAATAAACCATCAAAATAAGGGGGAAAAAAATATATATATATATAAATATATATGTTAAATATGAGGGAAGAATAAAGCACTAAACCTGGTTACGGTATTTATCTGATAAGATTATAACTACAGCTGGAGACTTTATTTTATTATGCAAAGAAAAAAAGGGAAGAAAAACACATTCAGCGACTACAACATAATATTTGGTTGGTTCTCTTTTTTTTGATACGTGTTTATAATTTCTTTGTTTGACGCCTGGACAACATTTATGTCACACAATTTGTCATACTTCATTACGCTATTATCACAAATAAAACAATCGACTAGAAAATAGTTGATTGATAATTAATAATGTTTGAATAACGGGTGAAGATGTGAACGTTGGCCAGTTCTGGCGCTTCCTCGCTCCTTGTTCAAGTTTCTGTATTCTCCAGTTATTATGTAACTAACTGTGCTAACCCCGTTTCTAAGAAATATCCTGCTTCCTTGTTCTTCTATTGCATGAGACATAAAACTATAATATAGAAGTTTTATAGATATGAATGGAATGCTGCTGGACAGGCTTGAGTTCAGTGGAATTATACGTCTCCTTTTGTCAAGCATAACATGATCAAACAATTTAAAATAACATTCAGACTTAATGCTTACATGATTTATGCTTAGTCAGTAGAGATTATTAGTGAGAATAAAAGTATTTTATCATTTTATATTTTATAGTATTTTATGCTCCAGGAAACTGACAATCGTTCCTTTTCTAGCATAAAGAGCAGCGAGGTGGAAGACAGAGAAGCGAGTGCAGTGGCATCTCGACCGGCACCTCAACCGGCTCCTCGACCGGTTCCTCGACCGGCACCTCAACCGGCTCCTCGACCGCACCTCGACCGGCACCTCGACTGGCTCCTCGACCGGTTCCTCGACCGGCACCTCAACCGGCTCCTCGACCGCACCTCGACCGGCTCCTCGACCGCACCTCGACCGGCTCCTCGACCGCACCTCGACCGGCTCCTCGACCGCATCTCGACCGGCTCCTCGACCGCACCTCGACCGTCTCCTCGACCGGCTCCTCGACGCATCCTGAAAGGCTCCTCGACCGGCACCTCGACTGGCACCTCGACCGGCTCCTCGACCGGTTCCTCAACCGGCTCCTCGGCCGGCTCCTCAACCGGCTCCTCGGCCGGCTCCTCAACCGGCTCCTCGACCGGCTCTTCGACCGGCTCCTCGACCGGCACCTTGACCGGCTCCTCCACCGGCTCCTCGACCGGCTCCTCGACCGGCTCTTCGACCGGCTCCTCGACCGGCACCTTGACCGGCTCCTCGACCGGCTCTTCGACCGGCTCCTCGACCGGCACCTTGACCGGCTCCTCCACCGGCTCCTCGACCGGCTCCTCGACCAGCACCTCGACCGGCTCCTCGACCGGCTCGTGGACCGCACCTCGACTGTCTCCTCGCCCGCTCCTCGACCGGCTCCTCGACCGCTCCTCGACCGCACCTCGACCGGCTCCTCGACCGCTCCTCGACCGGCTCCTCGACTGGCACCTCGACCGGCTCCTTGACCGCTCCTCGACCGGCACCTCGACCGGCTCCTCGACCGCTCCTCGACCGGCACCTCGCCCGCTCCTCGACCGGCTCCTCGACCGGCTCCTTGACCGGCTCCTCGACCGACTCCTCGACCGGCTCGTGGACCGCACCTCGACTGTCTCCTCGCCCGCTCCTCGACCGGCTCCTCGACCGGCTCCTTGACCGGCTCCTCGACCGCACCTCGAGCGGCTCCTCGACCGCACCTCGACCGGCACCTCGCCCGCTCCTCGACCGGCTCCTCGACCGGCTCCTTGACCGGCTCCTCGACCGCACCTCGAGCGGCTCCTCGACCGCACCTCGACCGGCTCCTCGACCGGCTCCTTGACCGGCTCCTCGACCGCTCCTCGACCGGCACCTCGCCCGCTCCTCGACCGGCTCCTCGACCGGCTCCTTGACCGGCTCCTCGACCGACTCCTCGACCGGCTCGTGGACCGCACCTCGACTGTCTCCTCGCCCGCTCCTCGACCGGCTCCTCGACCGGCTCCTTGACCGGCTCCTCGACCGCACCTCGAGCGGCTCCTCGACCGCACCTCGACCGGCACCTCGCCCGCTCCTCGACCGGCTCCTCGACCGGCTCCTTGACCGGCTCCTCGACCGCACCTCGAGCGGCTCCTCGACTGGCACCTCGACCGGCTCCTCGACCGCTCCTCGACCGGCACCTCGACCGGCTCCTCGACCGGCTCGTGGACCGCACCTCGACTGTCTCCTCGCCCGCTCCTCGACCGGCTCCTCGACCGGCTCCTCGACCGCTCCTCGACCGACTCCTCGACCGCACCTTGACCGCTCCTCGACCGGCTCCTCGACCGGCACCTCGTGTGTATAAAACCCGAGCTGCGGGCGGAGCGTGTTATACCTGTGCTGCTGCGTGCGGAGTGTGTTTATACACGTGCTGCAGGCGGAGAGTGTTTATACCCGCGCTGCTGCGGGCAGAGCGTGTTTATACCCGTGCTGCAGGCGGAGCGTGTTTATACCCGAGCTGCGGGCGGAGCGTGTTTATACCCGAGCTGCGGGCGGAGCGTGTTATACCTGTGCTGCTGCGTGCGGAGCGTGTTTATACCCGTGCTGCTGCGTGCGGAGCGTGTTTATACCCGTGCTGCTGCGGGCGGAGCGTGTTTATACCCGCACTGCTGCGGGCGGAGCGTGTTTATACCCGTGCTTTGGGCGGAGCGTGTTTATACCCGCGCTGCTGCGGGCAGAGCGTGTTTATACCCGTGCTGCGGGCGGAGCGTGTTTATACCCGCGCTGCTGCGGGCGGAGCGTGTTTATACCCTTGCTGCTGCGGGCGGAGCGTGTTTATACCCGTGCTGCTGCGGGAAGGGCGTGTTTCTACCCGTGCTGCGGGCGGAGCGTGTTCATACCCGCGCTGCTGCGGGCGGAGCGTGTTTATACCCTCACTGCTGCGGGCGGAGCGTGTATATACCCGCGCTGCTGCGGGCGGAGCGTGTTTATACCCGTGCTGCTGCGGGCGGAGCGTGTTCATACCCGTGCTGCTGCGGGTGGAGCGTGTTCATACCCGCGCTGCTGCATGCGGAGTGTGTTTATACCCATGCTGCGGGCGGAGCGTGTTTATACCCGTGCTGCGGGCGGAGCGTGTTTATACCCGTGCTGCTGCGGGTGGAGCGTGTTTATACCCGTGCTGCTGCGTGCGGAGCGTGTTTATACCCGTGCTGCTGCGGGCGGAGCGTGTTTATACCCGTGCTGCTGCGTGCGGAGCGTGTTTATACCCGTGCTGCTGCGGGTGGAGCGTGTTTATACCCGTGCTGCTGCGGATGGAGCGTGTTTATACCCGTGCTGCTGCGGGTGGAGCGTGTTTATACCCGTGCTGCTGCAGGTGGAGCGTGTTTATACCCGTGCTGCTGCGGGTGGAGCGTGTTTATACCCGTGCTGCTGCGTGCGGAGCGTGTTTATACCCGTGCTGTGGGCGGAGCGTGTGATCAGTGCTTTATTGGCTCAATTAAATAGTAGTACAAAGAAGACAGGCGTGATCCCATTCAGTCGACTACGCCCGGCGTGCTCGACTGAAAGGGGACTGATTCAAAGATAATATATACAGTAGATGTATTATTAAAGAGAATATATTTAATGTATTATTGTATCCTGGATACTAAATAAATCTTTTAGTCATTGAATATCAATGGAAGATATAAAGAAATTGTACAGTATTTAGTCAAATCAAACAAACAATTTAGTTTCAGTTCCTTTAATTATTAATCTTTTAATACATTATATATTTACTATTTAACCTGCTGTATAAATTTATAACAGATATGCTGAGACGTCAGTTCATATAATGGTCAATATATTGTATGCATAAACAGAAATACTGATTTTGTTAACAAGTTCCTTAAAAGCTTTTTTTAAGTCATTGTGCTGTAAATCTGTCCATTATTCTGTAATCATTAATGTTGTGACATGAAAGAACAGTTTCCTGGTGAAGTTCTTGTGATGCAGGTCATGTGACTCGTGATGATGATGATGATGATGATGATGATGCCCTTCAGCAGAAGGAAGTCCAGCGACAGAAACAATAAACACTATTAATCATTCATCTACAATCACTGCCAGCGGAAGATTGATCTGGAGATCAATACTGAATGTGTGAGTATGTGTGTGTGTGTGTGAGTATGTGTATGTGTGTGTGTGTGTGTGTGTGTGTGTGTGTGTGTGTGAGTGTGTGTGTGTGTGTGAGTGTGTGTGTGTGTGAGTGTGTGTGTGTGTGTGTGTGTGTGAGTATGTGTATGTGTGTGTGTGTGTGTGTGTGTGTGTGTGTGTGTGTGTGTGTGTGTGTGTGTGAGTGTGTGTGAGTGTGTGTGTGTGTGTGTGTGTGTGTGTGTGTGTGTGTGTGTGTGTGTGTGTGTGTGTGTGTGTGTGTGTGTGTGTGTGTGTGTGTGTGTGTGTGTGTGTGCCTGTGTGTGTGTGAGTGATTGAGTGAGTGCGTGTGTGTGTGTGTGTGTGTGTGTGTGTGTGTGTGTGTGTGTGTGTGTGAGTGTGTGGGTGAGTGTGTGTGTGTTCAAGAGAAACACACTGTTCAAGAGAAATGTATTAACTTATTATTTGTTTATTGAATTTAGTCATTTTATCTCTTTATTTTCCACTGATTTTCAAGTACTGTCAATTTCTTACATTTTTTCTCACAATCAGTTAATTGTTAATCCAAATATTATGTCAATGCATATTTAAAAAGAAAAGAAAAGACAAAGTTCTCCATCTGCTATAGACAGTAGTTGAGTGGTTTCACTGGTTTCACTGGTTTCTTCAGCACAGGGTGAGGATCAGTGGCAGGAGCAGGAGCTGCACTGAAACACTGAGACTGAGATCTCCATCTGCGCTGCTGCTGATGGTGTGTGTGTGTGTGTGTGTGATCATCACTGAGCCCGTGCTGCTGTTACTGCCGGTGTCTGCTGCAGTTGTAACTGTAGTTGCAGCAGTTGCAGCAGCAGTTGCAGTAGTTGTAGCTGTAGTTGCTGCAGTTGTAACTGTAGTTGCAGTAGTTGTAGCTGTAGTTGCTGCAGTTGTATCTGCAGTTGTAGTGATGCTGGTGTTCATGCTGTCTGTGGTTGTTTGGTTCTGAATCTTTAACAAAAAAATATTTTCTAATGAACTTTGCTTATAGAACTACAGTACAAGATGGTACAGTTAGAGTGCAAATCATGCTCAGACACGCCCACATGTGACATCATTGGCCCCGCCCCTTTACCTTATCTGAGGAAATATGCAAATCAGACACTTTGAATATCACATCAGGCTCTACAATAACACTGATTTTTTGTTCCACTTCCATGCATAAAATACGCCATTTATTAATTCTTTTTTTTTACTTGAGAAAACCTATCATGTGTTTAAAAGGTTTTAAACTACAGTTTAATTTAATCTATAGGTCTATGTTTGCTAAACTGTTACTGTAAAGCCACACCAAGAACAAAAAACCCATGGATTAAAATAACCTCTTAACTATTTAATGTAAAACATTGGCATTTCCTGCGAGGGAGTGAAATGTTCCATTTTCAAAACAAAAGTCACACATTATTTACATGGATGATTTCCTTAATACAAAGGCACTTCTCCAATAATTTAAATGATAATGTTTATGAAAAATAAATGAAATAAATGTACCTGTGCAGATGTAACTGACAGATCCGCCAGCAGCAACGTGAGAAGCAGAATCTTGAGCATGACGGAAGGTTCTGGTCCGGTTCTGGTCCGGTTCTGGTCCGGTCTGGGGTGTGATGATCAAAGCCCTCCTGGGGATGCTTTATACTCCTCTGAACAGCCAATCAGCTGGCTGCATTTAATCAGGACACCTCTACAGTCTTTCCTAATCTTTCTTATTTAAGATCAAATAAAAAACTTTATTTTGTCATATTTCCCAGTGCAAATATATAAACACCCTGAAAAATACATCTAAATCAATAAAGACACAATCAAGTCATTTCTGCTTTATGCAATACAGATTTACAGTGATACACAGGAAAATAATGATCAATTCTGCTGCAAAGCAGGTGTAAAAAACACAATATATGAATATTTTATGATCAGAAATGTATTTTGAATCAAGTTTCTTCTCCCATTGTCACAATCTTGTTTTAAACATAAATCAAACACAATGTAAGGAATTCAAGTCTCATTCTAATCAAGAAATCTGATATTGTTATATGTATCTTGTTTAAATGATGTTGAGATATTTATACGGCAACAAAACAACATTATTTTATCAGTATTTACATTTGAGATAGAGAGTTAAGATAAATAACTCGATGAATGTGTGACTCGGGTGTGTTTGGTCTCAATTGTGTGCTTTAAATAGAATGGAAAGATATTTAAACAGGATGTGATAGAGTTGTCTTTCTGAAGCCCAAGTCAGGGATGTTGTATGGAAGTGTTGGATAGCGGTGGAACGAGTGGCATGCTCAAACACCATTATCGGATCTGACCCGTGGGTCGTTAGAAGAACATTATACTGAGGTGTGATGAAGATGATGAATCAGGAGTCTTTGGAGAGAAGATTAATGTGACCTTAAAAGTTTAGAAGATTTTTTTATATATATTTTTTATACTATAATGTTTACATGCAATTTTATTGGTGTTCGTGACAAAGACAATGACCATGTGTCCAATGATTTGAAAATGAAATTGCAGGAAATGTTCCGTGCCGTCAGACTATCACAGACATCAGATGAAGCATTTGCATGAGGTTAGTTGAGCAAGGAAAGTTATACTGAACGTATTATGAATGTTATAATGAAACTGCTAAAACTGAAACTACTGCACATTTTCCTGGTTACTCTGAAAAGCAGAATGTATAAACGGACACACATCCGGCAGGGCAAAAGCTCAATGAGGAGCTCAACAAATATAACAGAAAAGGAAAGACTGGCACAACACAGATTATTGATGCAACGTTTTAAATGTTATGGCGGTTCACCTCACCATAAATTTGATTAGGAAAACATTGTTTTATAAAATTACGGTCCACAATAGTAACTTGAACTTAATTCAACATAGGTCACATTCAAAAGTACTAGCATTTAGAAATGGAATCCACAGAAGTTTTACCCCAAAATCTACCAAACAGGAGTTAGTAAGGTCGTGTTCAGATCAGTATACAAGATTTAGCATCGTGTCACACTAACACAAGATACAGCTTTAAATCAAACAAAATTTGAGTTGTCTAGACATGAAACCTCCAAGAAAAGACCCTGACTACAGACTGCAAAATAATTGGAGGGAGTAATGATAGTTAATAATGATTATTTGACTCCCTGTGCGACTGAGGATCACACATTTTGCATTAAATTCCCACTGTGACGAGAATTATCAGAGGGATCAGCAGAGGATTGAAGTGGATATACTGGCCTGAAGCAACGGAGACAGTGCTTTGGGAAGCAATCAGCGCTGGGCTTGAGTAGGTCGTCGTTGGAGGGTTTGTGGTATCGACGCTTGAGTAGGTCGTCGTTGGAGGGTTTGTGGTATCGACGCTTGAGTAGGTCGTCGTTGGAGAGTTTGTGGTACTGACGCTTGAGTAGGTTGTCGTTGGAGGGTTTATGGTACTGACGCTTGAGTAGGTCGTCGTTGGAGGGTTTGTGGTACCGAAGCTTGAGTAGGTCGTCGTTGGAGGGTTTGTGGTACTGACGCTTGAGTAGGTTGTCGTTGGAGGGTTTATGGTACTGACGCTTGAGTAGGTCGTCGTTGGAGAGTTTGTGGTATCGACGCTTGAGTAGGTTGTCGTTGGAGGGTTTGTGGTACTGACGCTTGAGTAGGTCGTCGTTGGAGGGTTTGTGGTATCGACGCTTGAGTAGGTTGTCGTTGGAGGGTTTGTGGTACTGACGCTTGAGTAGGTCGTCGTTGGAGGGTTTATGGTACTGACGCTTGAGTAGGTCGTCGTTGGAGGGTTTGTGGTACTGACGCTTGAGTAGGTCGTCGTTGGAGGGTTTGTGGTACTGACGCTTGAGTAGGTCGTCATTGGAGGGTTTGTGGCACTGACGCCTGAGTAGGTCGTCGTTGGAGGGTTTGTGGTATCGATGCTTGAGTCGGTCATTGTTGAAACCTGTCCCAATGTGTTCTGTTAGGAGGAATAAAGCTCAGATGAGGTAATTTCTACTGATACATTTGTCATTTGAAATACCCAACAGAATGACAGAAATTTCTGATGTGTTTTCTCCTTTTTAATGAACAAGAAAATAAGAAAAACAGCAACACTTTTCAATAAGGTCTCATTAGTAACTCTAGTTACACAATACATAACACTAGTTAATGTTTTAACTAACATGAACTAACTGTCAGGCGCTGTGTAGGCTGTGGTAAGCGCACGATCACAAAGGATAACAAAAGGAGTCTTTGATAGTAAATTCCACTAGGAACACATTGGAGAATCACAGGGAAGAAGCACAGGAAATAACCATGCTTAACATAAACAATACCAGACCTTGAAACAAATGAAACTGAGGGCATAAACACAAGGGAGGGTAATCAACTGAACAGAAACAGTTGAGTATAACTAATAAACAACCAAGGAAACTAACTAGGGAACACAGGCAAACCAGAACAGGGAAAACAGAACCAAATGAAACTAAACCAAAACAGAACATACATGTTACATTACTCTCATAATGTAGCAAGGAGTAGGGGTAGCCAGGAGTAGGGATAGCCAGGAGCAGGGATAGCCAGGAGTAGGGGGAGCCAAGAGTAGGGGGAGCCAAGAGTAGGGGGAGCCAAGAGTAGGGGTAGCCAAGAGTAGGGATAGCCAGGAGTAGGGGGAGCCAAGAGTAGGGGTAGCAAAGAGTAGGGATAGCCAGGAGTAGGGGGAGCCAGGAGTAGGGGGAGCCAAGAGTAGGGGGAGCCAAGAGTAGGGGGAGCCAAGAGTAGGGATAGCCAGGAGTAGGGGGAGCCAGAAGTAGGGGGAGCCAAGAGTAGGGGGAGCCAAGAGTAGGGATAGCCAGGAGCAGGGGGAGCCAGTAGTAGGGGGAGCCAAGAGTAGGGGGAGCCAAGAGTAGGGATAGCCAGGAGTAGGGGGAGCCAGAAGTAGGGGGAGCCAGGAGTAGGGGGAGCCAGGAGTAGGGGGAGCCAAGAGTAGGGATAGCCAGGAGTAGGGGGAGCCAGGAGTAGGGGTAGCCAAGAGTAGGGGTAGCCAGGAGTAGGGGGAGCCAAGAGTAGGGATAGCCAGGAGTAGGGGGAGCCAGAAGTAGGGGGAGCCAAGAGTAGGGGGAGCAAGGAGTAGGGGGAGCCAAGAGTAGGGATAGCCAGGAGTAGGGGGAGCCAAGAGTAGGGATAGCCAGGAGTAGGGGGAGCCAGAAGTAGGGGGAGCCAAGAGTAGGGATAGCCAGGAGTAGGGGGAGCCAGTAGTAGGGGGAGCCAAGAGTAGGGGGAGCCAAGAGTAGGGATAGCCAGGAGTAGGGGGAGCCAGAAGTAGGGGGAGCCAGGAGTAGGGGGAGCCAGGAGTAGGGGGAGCCAAGAGTAGGGATAGCCAGGAGTAGGGGGAGCCAGGAGTAGGGGGAGCCAAGAGTAGGGATAGCCAGGAGTAGGGGGAGCCAAGAGTAGGGATAGCCAGGAGTAGGGGGAGCCAAGAGTAGGGATAGCCAGGAGTAGGGGGAGCCAGAAGTAGGGGGAGCCAAGAGTAGGGGGAGCAAGGAGTAGGGGGAGCCAAGAGTAGGGATAGTCAGGAGTAGGGGGAGCCAAGAGTAGGGATAGCCAGGAGTAGGGGGAGCCAGAAGTAGGGGGAGCCAAGAGTAGGGGGAGCAAGGAGTAGGGGGAGCCAAGAGTAAGGATAGCCAGGAGTAATAACAGTACTAACAGTAATATTGTGACGTATTGTTACAATGTAAATCAGCTGTTTTCTATGTGAATATCTAGTAAAGTGTAATTTATTCCTGTGATCAAAGCTGAGTTTCAGCATCATTACTCCAGTCTTCAGTGTCACATGATCCTTCAGAAATCAGGAGAATATGAGGATCTGATGCTGAAGAAACGTGTGTATTATTATCATGTCGAAGCAGCAGTGCAGCCTGACGTACCTGAGCAGTGAAGAGCATCAGACAGGTGCAGAGGACGGCGCGGCTCATCGTCACAGTCTCGGGATGCACAGGAACTGGTTGTTTAGTGCCCACCTGTATATACACACTTTAAATACACACTTCCTCGCATACTGATTACTGGGGCCAAAGCAATATGCAAAATCACTTTTATGACACAAGTCTGAAAGATATTTTCATAGAAACACCTATTCATCGTCATCATCAGACACCCTGACCGAGCATCTGACTTTAGTGTATTCTCAAATACTGCTGACTGGCCAAAGCAATATGCAAAATCACTGTTATGTATTTGACTTCATCTCGTTTTTCAGTTCTCATTCACTGCACAGCTTCCATGGAGACTATGTTTATAAATGTGTTTTTTCTCAACATGTTTAAATGTCTTGCTTTTCATCAAAAATATCTAAACATTCTTCAATCAAGATACATTTACTGGAGAAGCAACATGATTATGATAATCAATGATATTTAATCTTGTTTTCTGAAAAAAAAAAAACAGAAAAACGAAGTGAGTTTATGCTTAAAACAAGAACTTATATCTGTCAGTGGAGTCAGAGAAATAAACTGCAAAGGGAAAACTAGATTATTACAGAAGTGATTGTTAAATTTGTGAGTAATTTCTTTTTCAGTGCAGCAGTTATGATAGTTTGAGGGAAATAATCCATGATTTGAGGAAATATGGCTACAGGGAAAATTGTTCAAAATCAAGGTTTGCATAATCAAATGTACTGGAAAGCTGGCATGACGTCACAGCGTGTGTTAATAAAGCATTTTCTGTTCAGATCCAGACCAACAAACTCTTTCCAACGACTCTTTTTAAATATCGTGAGGCGAAAACATTGTTCCTCTTTGTGTGAGGTGCGTTCTGACGTGAGCTTTTCTGAGCACTCTTCAGATGATCGTGTGCTATTTATTTATTTGTTTATTTGAAAGGGACATTGTACAACAAATGTGTAACACAAGACAGGGATAGCTTCAAGATAACGTTCCTCTAGTCCCTGGGCAGAGGCGAGCATGACTGCAGGTTTAGATGGACAAAGAGCATTCCCACTGAAGAGTTCATTTACAGCACCAGCAAAAGGATCACCTCTACAAACATAAAATTACAATATTTACCTTTTTTTTATATATATATAATTCTCATTCCTTTCTTTTCTTTTAATATTAACTTCTTAGATTTTTAACAATACCCCAATTAACCATTTTTTTGTGTTACGGTTCACAAATCTGCCCGGCTTTCAACCACTTCTTCAAGTTAAGTTTAAACTGTTGCAGGGTATTGCTGTCACGCACAGTTGAAGCACGCTCCACATCCACATTCACAGAGAAACAACTCTGTCCAAAGGTGGAGGATAACGAGTTAATGAGTTAGTGTCGATAGTTAAAGTTAAATGATCTTTGAGAGGAAGTTTACAGTGTTTTCATAGTGCAACAAACTCTAAGTTTGAAGACATGAATACAGTTTTGATTATGATGGACAAAATAAATTATTTATTAAACTTTTTGTTTCCACTAAAGTTGAAATATTAAGGCAAGTGCAGAAATATATATTATAAAACCAGCCATGCTTTCAATGCACAGCATAGCATCATGAGATCAGTAGGTTCTGCTTTTTTTAATGAGAACATCTAAATAAAGAAATTAGCAGTTAAAATACATTAATAAACAAAAATCAAAGGAAAAGATTAAAGGACGTACATATTTCAATTGTTTTTAAAGCACAACAGAGAAAAGTGGTTTCGTCTTGATATTTTGCATATTATATTTTGTTGATAAAATAAGATTAACTTTTTTCCCACATTAAAGAAAAATCGTATAGTCAATGCTTTCAATAATATATATTGTATAATCCTTTAGACTTAGTGTCAGCGTGTTTTTTTTAAATGATCAAATGCTTGAAGAAAAGAAACTGAAAAACCCCAATTAAAACAATTATCATCATTGTCATAACATAATAATAATAATACATAACATGATAGAGTGACGCATTTTTATTCATTAATGCCAAGGTATCAACAATATAAGTGCATAGCAAAAATGTACAAATTACATACAAAGTTTACATAAAAAACTGAACAGAAAACTTTAATGAAATAAGCGATTCTTTCTTTTTTTTTATTGAAAATATGAAGATTTACAGACAAACATGGCTGCATAAAATCCGTTTCTTCAGAGAAAATATAGCCAGAGGGAGCAGCTCTTAATACAGACAGGAAATATATATACAGTCTTAGTAACACAAATAAGGATGATTTATAAAAGGAAAACATTCAAATAAATAAATTCAAATAAATAAACGGTAAGAAATTATAACATAAGGGGAGAATTCAGTCTTTGTTCAGCTGTTTAGCTCAGCGAATAAGCGATTCTGATGAGTGAATTTCAACGCATGTTATTTGTTTTTGACTGCAGATGACGTCTGAGCTAGTTGCGGAAGTGACGTGTGTTCCTCCAATCAGAGCTCGCAGCGCATGATTTCGAACATCAACGTCCCGACGGGAAATACGCCGGAGCAGAAACTCACACAAAATACACGATTTACGCATTATCCGTTCCAAAGTAGCCGTTCATTCGCCCGTGTGTAGCGGCGAACAGCAGTGGGGGTGGTGTGTCGTGTTTATGAGAAGCTCAGAGGCATGTGGAGGTGAAGTTTAACCCGGTGATCTCCTGAGAGACTCGCGGTCAGCCATGGCTCGCGAGCGGGTGCAGAAGAAGAGTTTCCAGCAGAGCCTGGACGAAATCAAGGACAAAATGAAGGACAAGAGGAACAAACGCCTCGCTAGTGCTTTAGCTGTCAGCCGCGGCCTGTCGAAGATGAAGAACAGAAGCACAGGTGCGATTAATGCCGAGAAATAGACATATTCCTGCCTTTTTGTGTATATAGTAGTCCAGGTTGTGGTTTATGCTGTCGTTAGTACCAGTACTGAGTCTGTATAAACCGATCTCCCAGCTCTTAAAGGGACAGTCCACACAGAAATGTAAATTCTGTCATTGGCGCACGTTGATCCAAACCTATGACTGATTTTCCCCTGTGGAAAACAAACTGCGGTGTTTAGGAGTGACATCCTCATCCTTTCGCTTTCTATTCAGCCCAGCATCTCCTTTTGTGTTCCACAGAAGAAAGTCAGTCAGGTTTGGAACCAAATTAAAGTCAGCATGAAACAGAAGTTGTGATGATAACCATATGAGTGAAGCGCTACAGGAACAAGAACTCATGTGGGCGGGGCTTGATTGTGTCTGGGGAATTGATTGGATGGTTGTGGTTTGCTATTGGCTGATCTCATGTGAGTGACAGGTTGCCCCGCCCACATCATCAGAGAAGAGATGCTGCAAGAGGAACTTATTCTCATTCAAGATTATTATTAAAACACTGAAAAATCATTTAGAATAAACACTGTAATATTCCATTAAAAAATAACAATCAATGATAGTTTATTTTGTGCGGATGATGTCGTTACAGCGGCGGTGCAGCCGTTTGTGCTGAAGAGCGTCCAGGTGAATAATAAAGCCCTCGCTGTGGCGCTGCAGGCGGAGCGGGAGAAGGTACGGCAAGCGCAGGGGGTCATTCTGCACCTGAAGAAGGAGAGGCAGGCGCTGGTCTTCCACCTGCTGTTGCTGAAGAGGACTCTCCGAGACCGCGCACCGGCTGAGCACGCTCCGGTGAGACCTGCACACACACACACACACACACACACACACACACACACACTGCTGATATACAGGTGAGACCTGCACACACACACACACTGCTGATATACAGGTGAGACCTGCACACACACACACACACACACACACACACACTGCTGATATACAGGTGAGACCTGCACACACACACACACACACACTGCTGATATACAGGTGAGACCTGCACACACACACACACACACACACTGCTGATATACAGGTGAGACCTGCACACACACACACACACACACTGCTGATATACAGGTGAGACCTGCACACACACACACACACACACTGCTGATATACAGGTGAGACCTGCACACACACACACACACACACACTGCTGATATACAGGTGAGACCTGCACACACACACACACACTGCTGATATACAGGTGAGACCTGCACACACACACACACACTGCTGATATACAGGTGAGACCTGCACACACACACACACACTGCTGATATACGGGTGAGACCTGCACACACACACACACTGCTGATATACAGGTGAGACCTACACACACACACACAAACTGCTGATATACAGGTGAGACCTGCACACACACACACACACTGCTGATATACAGGTGAGACCTGCACACACACACACACTGCTGATATACAGGTGAGACCTGCACACACACACACACTGCTGATATACAGGTGAGACCTGCACACACACACACACTGCTGATATACAGGTGAGACCTGCACACACACACACACTGCTGATATACAGGTGAGACCTGCACACACACACAAACTGCTGATATACAGGTGAGACCTACACACACACACACAAACTGCTGATATACAGCTGAGACCTACACACACACACACTGTTTATATACAGGTGAGATGTGCACACACACACACACTGCTGATATACAGTTGAGACGTACACACACACACACACACACACAATGCTGATATACAGGTGAGACGTGCACACACACACACACACTGCTGATATTCAGGTGAGACGTGCACACACACACACACACACACACTGTTTATATACAGGTGAGACGTGCACACTCACACACACACTGTTTATATACAGGTGAGACGTGCACACACACACACACACAAACTGCTGATATACAGGTGAGACCTACACACACACACACAAACTGCTGATATACAGCTGAGACCTACACACACACACACTGTTTATATACAGGTGAGATGTGCACACACACACACACTGCTGATATACAGTTGAGACGTACACACACACACACACACACACACACAATGCTGATATACAGGTGAGACGTGCACACACACACACACACACACACTGCTGATATTCAGGTGAGACGTGCACACACACACACACACTGTTTATATACAGGTGAGACGTGCACACTCACACACACACTGTTTATATACAGGTGAGACGTGCACACACACACACACACACACACATACACTGCTGATATTCAGGTGAGACGTTCACACACACTGTTTATATACAGGTGAGACGTGCACACTCACACACACACTGTTTATATACAGGTGAGACGTGCACACTCACACACACACTGTTTATATACAGGTGAGACGTGCACACTCACACACACTGTTTATATACAGGTGAGACGTGCACACACACACACACACACACTCAGGTGAACACACTATGAGTGAATCTGGAAATAGGAGCAAATTAACTGAAAAATTATAATTATTCCTCAGATTCCATGTCCGTAATTTATATCAAAACATCAAGCGTTAATTCGACCTCAAACAGATTCACTAACAGTAGTTATTACTCCACACCTGCGTGACATCATTAACCAATTTGCAACAATATAGTTTCGGGAAATTGTCGTTGCTCCATGACGACGACGAGGACGCATAGGCAAAGGATTCATTGATTTCTAGGCCTTGCATTGGCTTTACTAGGCGACCCGATATATTTATGGAGATGAGACTGTGCGCGCCTGGAAAAACTTGTGTTGCTTAGGCGGCGGCCTTAGTTACTGAGAGTTACAGCGCTGTACGGGGACACACTCCTGGACGTTTCATCGATGTACAGATTTACTTTTGTACAAGTGACTGAATTAATGCTCTGGTAAAGTATGTGTATGTGTAGTAGGTCCTCTTATTCACGGCTCTGCTGGTTTCACTTCTTTTTGCTCCTTGTTTTTGCAGGTTTCTCCTCCAGTCGAGACTGTTCCAGCTCAGCCCGTCAGTCCTCGGTGAGAAACACCAGCTTTTATAGAGAATAATATACATTAGCGTTCAACAGTTTGGGGATGTGTCTGAAGGAGTCTCTTCTGCTCAGCAAGGCTGCAAAAACCAGTGAAATATTATTCCAGTGTAAAACTGCTGTTTCCTATGGAAGCTTGTTTCCGCCACAGAATAAAGCATTTTAAAATATTACGTTATACAACGTTATATCACACAATTGTAAGGAAAAAAAGGTCAGAATTGTAAGATGAAAAAGTCGCAATTACCTTTTTTATTTTTCATTCTGTTGCATAAATTTATGTGAATATATAGTTCAGGCTGTCACGATAACCGCAATATACCCTTCGTGTTTTGAACTTTGTGCATGTGTATTGAATGTTAAATAAGTTAATAATGAAGGCTGATCGACTGAATGAGGAATCGACTGAGCGCGTGCGATGACCAGTGTCTGGCCGGTCATATATTCGTGAAAGGTTGCCGTGTCCAAGGAGCGCGAAACATTTGTTGTATCATCCTCTTAGCGTTTAAGAATCGCTGCCATTGAATCGCTGCCATTGAATCGCTGCCTTTGGATCACTATTAAGTAAAGCATTAGCTTTAGCGTTAGACATGCGTCATCTGAGCCTTGAAAAGTGGAGCTCAAAGTTAAAAAATAATCAACACCTTGTTTCATTACATCTATCTTTTAAATGATCAGCGTTTTTGTTTTCGCTGAATGAACGGTTTAATGACTCACTCAAAGCCAGTCCGTTGCCGTAACAATGCGCCGAGACGCTGTTTACTATTGGTTACTGAAAATGTCCTTGTTTTTGTGCATGCTGACCACATCCTAACACTTATTTATATAGCAACAAATAAATATAAATAAATAAATGGCGATAATACAACATATCGCACTATTGAGCCACTCAAAATGACCGTAACGGTGACAGCCCTATATATAGTAGAGTAATTTATTCCTGTGATCAAAGCTGAGTTTCAGCATCATTACTCCAGTCTTCAGTGTCACATGATCCTTCAGAAATCAGGATAATATGATGATCTGATGCTCAAGAAACATTTATGATTATTATCAGTGTAAGGTCTTTGTTGTTGATATTGTGTCTGTGTTGCAGGCCGGCTGATGTGTTTGAGATTGATGTGCAGGAGCCTCCGACTGCAGGTACTGGTGTGTGTGTGTGTGCGTGCGATTGTGTGTGTGCGCGCGTGTGTGTGCCTCTCTCACATGCTCATTTCACACAGATGTTGGGGCTTTTATATGGTGTTCTGTTTGTGTGCAGAGGCTGCTTCGGGGAGCTGTGCTGACAGGCCGGGTTCACTGCCGGCCACAGTGGGAACCAGGAGGAAGAGACGCTCTGATGCTGTGAGGAGACGGAGCTCACGCTTGTTCTCCTTCGGGAAAACACAAGAGACTCTCGATGACCGGCGAGAGGAGGCGCTCAACACTCGCCTGGAGGAGCAGCGGGTCGAGCCGGAGGAGCAGAACTGTGAGCTGGAGGTTTCTGAGGTCCAGCTCTCGACGCCGGATCCTCCCGTCAGACCGAGCAGAAGGAGAAAACCCACCCGGACCAAACCGGACCGGGGCCGCAGACCGGACCGGGCACCGCTGAAGAAACCCTGGGAGAATCCCAAACCCCGAGCGCGCTCCAAAAGCCGTGAGCGCTCCCAGAGCCAGTCCCGAGCGCCGGCCGAGGCCCTCAACTCCTCGCTGGGCGGCAACGACACCTTCGACTTCAACTGCGAGGAGGCCGTTCATCTGACACCCTTCAGGACCGGACACAAACCTGCGGAGAGGCCGGAGGGACCTGCGGAGAGGCCGGAGAGACCTGCGGAGAGGCCGGAGAGACCTGCGGGTGAAGAGGAGGAGGCCGACAGCAGCCTCTCCAATGATGATGATTCTCCGTACGTGCCGAAGAGGAAGACTAGAAGAACTCGAAGTCCTCCGGCCAGACGCGCTCGATCCAAGCGCCGCTCCGCTCAGCAGAAGAACCTGAACCAGCACTCAGGTACCTCACAGCGCTTTAAAGGGGGCATATCATGAAAATCTGATTTTTCCGTGTTTAAGTGCTATAATCGGGTCCCGGTGTATGAAGAGGATCTTATTATAATATTAAGTGTGGCATACTGCACATCCAGTCGTTGTTATCTCAGAATAAACCCGACAGGGGGATCAGGATCAGGTCTCCATCAGCCTGAAGGGGCTTTATTCTCAGATAACACACACACACCTGAAGGGGTTTATTCTCAGATAACACACACACCTGAAGGGGTTTATTCTGAGATAACACACACACCCCTGAAGGGGTTTATTCTGAGATAACACACACACACACACACACACCTGAAGGGGTTTATTCTGAGATAACACACACACCTGAAGGGGGTTTATTCTCAGATAACACACACACACACCTGAAGGGAGTTTATTTTGAGATAACACACACACACACCTAAAGGGGGTTTATTCTCAGATAACACACACACACACCTGAAGGGGTTTATTCTGAGATAACACACACACACACACCTGAAGGGGTTTATTCTGAGATAACACACACACACACACCTGAAGGGGGTTTATTCTCAAATAACACACACACACACCTGAAGGGGGTTTATTCTCAAATAACACACACACACACACCTGAAGGGGGTTTATTTTGAGATAAAACACACACACCTGAAGGGGGTTTATTCTCAGATAACACACACACACACCTGAAGGGGGTTTATTTTGAGATAACACACACACCCCTGAAGGGGTTTATTCTGAGATAACACACACACACACACCTGAAGGGGTTTATTCTGAGATAACACACACACACACACCTGAAGGGGTTTATTCTGAGATAACACACACACACACACACACACCTGAAGGGGGTTTATTCTCAAATAACACACACACACACACCTGAAGGGGGTTTATTTTGAGATAAAACACACTCACACACACCTGAAGGGGGTTTATTCTCAAATAACACACACACACACCTGAAGGGGGTTTATTCTCAGATAACACACACACACACCGGAAGGGGGTTTATTCTGAGATAATACACACACACCTGAAGGGGTTTATTCTGAGATAATACACACACACCTGAAGGGGTTTATTCTGAGATAACACACACACACACCCCTGAAGGGGTTTATTCTGAGATAATACACACACACCTGAAGGGGTTTATTCTGAGATAACACACACACACACACACCTGAAGGGGTTTATTCTGAGATAACACACACACACACACACCTGAAGGGGTTTATTCTGAGATAACACACACACACACCTGAAGGGGATTTATTTTTTAGAAAAACAACCGGCCGGATGTACATCACATCAGTAAATAAATTGACACAAAATATTGATCTGAGTATTAAATATTTTATTAGCTCTTTAAACTAAGGATGTTGACGATCTATTAATTGTCAATAATACATTTAATCAATAAGACTTATCGGTCGTCGATTAAGCAGGTTCATGCGCGCGCGGCTCAACCGCGAAACGTGAAGCAGACGCAAGGAAAAATGAGTCATGGGACCATTTTACAGCTAGACTTACACCTTCATCATGACCTACGCCTGCGTGTGGATTCTCAGCATTTGGTTTTGTGCAGTTGTGTGTTGTAATATTGTGTTTATTTGTGTAGGCCTATCTATATCTGATTTGTCTCATAGGCTATGGGATGCATTTGGTTAAGAATAAACCGTGATCCGCTTCAGCGCTCAGCTCAAACGCACGACTAATAATGACTATGATTGGGACTGTCATATTTCATAACATTGAGAACACTATTTTAATAAATAGTTGTGAATTAATTGGGTTTACTTGCCATGTTAACATGAGTTACACATTATTAGGGATGGGTACCGAAACCCGGTATTAAACGAATTTTGAAAGGCCGCTAGATCGATAAGCTCGGACGCTCCGAAACACCGCAAGACAGCAGCGTATACGTGCGCGTCTAAACGATCAAATATACACAAGAATTTGTCAAAATGACCGTCTTGGAGATTCACTTAAACAGTTTATTCACTTAAAAACAGTGTATGTCTTAAATGGGCGTAAATAGTTGTGTAAAATGATGTGTAATAATGATTAGATCTGCATTTGGTCTTAAAGAGGCAGCAGTCTAATAAACCTGCTGGCGATTGCTCCATTCATGTGAATCAAACAACAACAGGCACAGAGAAAATCAGTCGCAGCTCTTGGCTTTTATAAGCTTTAATCTATCTATGATAAACTATGCAGTATTATTTTACATTTGATCATTTTATTAGATGTCTTTTTAGCCCATATTACTCACAGTAGATATTACTGAGATTAAAGCACTGGGTATATGATTTGTATATTCGTCTTATTGTATACTTTTTTTTTGTTTGATCATGTGTTTGTACTTTGTTTTTGGTGTATTATGCCTTCTGTAGATAAAACACAAAAGCCTGCACCCTTCTGCATAACAGACATGTTTCATTTATTTTGTTAAACCATTGCTTTTTATTCTGCTATTAATATTTATTTTACATTTCAAATAAAGCAATATTAATTATATTCTAAATATTTTTTCCCCCTTTTTTTAATATGACAAAAAGAACCGATATAAAGTACCGGATCGGTAAGCAGTATCGGAAAGAGTAGTAGTTACGAGACCCATCCCTACACATTATGATCTACGCATCTGAGGCGCGTTGGTGTATTAGTCGTTATATTTGATGAATAAGTAGTTTAATAAATGATCAATCATATCAACTCATTTTACAACCCTACTAGTCCTTTATTTAGATTAAAACCCTTCTCACACATTCTGGGGACACTGGAGATTTATATAACATCTTGTGAAAAGGGGCATAATATGTATCATATCACACTATCTAACATTTCTTTCTTTTAATAATTTAATGATTCGCAGAGAAAAACAGGGCTGACGTGGAAGACCCGCACACACAGTCGGTGCGTGTTCCCCTCGAGACGCCAAGCCAATCAGAGCCAAGCCCAGGTAAAGCAGACGCAGGGAAATCATTTGGGAATTCTTCAGAGTTATTGCTTTGTTCCAGGGTTATTAATAGAGCTGTGGAATATAATCACTTTTACGATGCTGAACTATTAATTCTTATTTGAATTTATTTGAACTTACTTGAAAATTGTACATAGGTCCATAGTGGACAAACATGTCATAACGGTCTCATTTTATAGAAGACCCGTGGAAGATTATTGTTGAAGTAAAAAAAGGTTTAAAAAGTAAAACAAAAAGTTATATAGGTTTTATTTTATGGAAATGATTTCTAAACATTATTTTAAATAAAATGTATATCTTATGAAACATGTTGGACTGTAAAACTTTAAAAAAAGCAAAGCCATAAGTTGTTCCAAATTTGAGGTTGATCTCGTGTGTGTGTGTGTGTGTGTGTGTGTGTGTGTGTGTGTGTGTGTGTGTGTGTGTGTGTGCAGCAACAGATTATCCCCGTTAGATGCAGACTTGCAGAGTTTTACTTTCTTAAATATTACAAGCACACACAATTATTTTTATTACACACTTACAAACCACACTCTGACATCCACACAATTATAGCTATATAATTAATCCACATGGATCTATAATATACAGAAGCAGAAAACAGGAATAAAGCGAGTATTTGAGAAAATGGCACATTTGGAATAAAGAAGTCGGTTTAATGGGGAAGTTTGTGTCGCATGTGTTGTGAGTGCATCGCTGCGTAGATGCGTGTGCAGGGCCAGTCTGATCCAGCTAACGCGGTGCACCTTCAGATGCGGGTCCCAGTAAACGCTGCTCTGCGAGTGCTGAGGGTTTGAGGCGTGTGCTGAGGGTTTGAGGCGTGTGCTGAGGGTTTGAGGCGTGTGCTGAGGGTTTGAGGCGTGTGCTGAGGGTTTGAGGCGTGTGCTGAGGGTTTGAGGCGTGTGCTGAGGGTCTGAGGCGTGTGCTGAGGGTTTGAGGCGTGTGCTGAGGGTTTGAGGCGTGTGCTGAGGGTTTGAGGCGTGTGCTGAGGGTTTGAGGCGTGTGCTGAGGGTTTGAGGCGTGTGCTGAGGGTTTGAGGCGTGTGCTGAGGGTTTGAGGCGTGTGCTGAGGGTTTGAGGCGTGTGCTGAGGGTTTGAGGCGTGTGCTGAGGGTTTGAGGCGTGTGCTGAGGGTTTGAGGCGTGTGCTGAGGGTTTGAGGCGTGTGCTGAGGGTTTGAGGCGTGTGCTGAGGGTTTGAGGCGTGTGCTGAGGGTTTGAGGCGTGTGCTGAGGGTCTGAGGCGTGTGCTGAGGGTCTGAGGCGAGTGCTGAGGGTCTGAGGCGTGTGCTGAGGGTCTGAGGCGTGTGCTGAGGGTCTGAGGCGTGTGCTGAGGGTCTGAGGCGTGTGCTGAGGGTCTGAGGCGTGTGCTGAGGGTCTGAGGCGAGTGCTGAGGGTCTGAGGCGAGTGCTGAGGGTCTGAGGCGAGTGCTGAGGGTCTGAGGCGTGTGCTGAGGGTCTGAGGCGTGTGCTGAGGGTCTGAGGCGTGTGCTGAGGGTCTGAGGCGTGTGCTGAGGGTCTGAGGCGTGTGCTGAGGGTCTGAGGCGTGTGCTGAGGGTCTGAGGCGTGTGCTGAGGGTCTGAGGCGTGTGCTGAGGGTCTGAGGCGTGTGCTGAGGGTCTGAGGCGTGTGCTGAGGGTCTGAGGCGTGTGCTGAGGGTCTGAGGCGAGTGCTGAGGGTCTGAGGCGTGTGCTGAGGGTCTGAGGCGTGTGCTGAGGGTCTGAGGCGTGTGCTGAGGGTCTGAGGCGTGTGCTGAGGGTCTGAGGCGTGTGCTGAGGGTCTGAGGCGTGTGCTGAGGGTCTGAGGCGTGTGCTGAGGGTCTGAGGCGTGTGCTGAGGGTCTGAGGCGTGTGCTGAGGGTCTGAGGCGTGTGCTGAGGGTCTGAGGCGTGTGCTGAGGGTCTGAGGCGTGTGCTGAGGGTCTGAGGCGTGTGCTGAGGGTCTGAGGCGTGTGCTGAGGGTCTGAGGCGTGTGCTGAGGGTCTGAGGCGTGTGCTGAGGGTCTGAGGCGTGTGCTGAGGGTCTGAGGCGTGTGCTGAGGGTCTGAGGCGTGTGCTGAGGGTCTGAGGCGTGTGCTGAGGGTCTGAGGCGTGTGCTGAGGGTCTGAGGCGTGTGCTGAGGGTCTGAGGCGAGTGCTGAGGGTCTGAGGCGTGTGCTGAGGGTCTGAGGCGTGTGCTGAGGGTCTGAGGCGTGTGCTGAGGGTCTGAGGCGTGTGCTGAGGGTCTGAGGCGTGTGCTGAGGGTCTGAGGCGTGTGCTGAGGGTCTGAGGCGTGTGCTGAGGGTCTGAGGCGTGTGCTGAGGGTCTGAGGCGTGTGCTGAGGGTCTGAGGCGTGTGCTGAGGGTCTGAGGCGTGTGCTGAGGGTCTGAGGCGTGTGCTGAGGGTTTGAGGCGAGTGCTGAGGGTCTGAGGCGTGTGCTGAGGGTCTGAGGCGTGTGCTGAGGGTCTGAGGCGTGTGCTGAGGGTCTGAGGCGAGTGCTGAGGGTCTGAGGCGAGTGCTGAGGGTCTGAGGCGTGTGCTGAGGGTCTGAGGCGAGTGCTGAGGGTCTGAGGCGAGTGCTGAGGGTCTGAGGCGAGTGCTGAGGGTCTGAGGCGAGTGCTGAGGGTCTGAGGCGAGTGCTGAGGGTCTGAGGCGAGTGCTGAGGGTTTGAGGCGTGTGCGAGGCGTGTGCTGAGGGTTTGAGGCGTGTGCGAGGCGTGTGCTGAGGGTTTGAGGCGTGTGCTGAGGGTCTGAGGCGTGTGCTGAGGGTCTGAGGCGAGTGCTGAGGGTCTGAGGCGAGTGATGAGGGTCTGAGGCGAGTGATGAGGGTCTGAGGCGAGTGATGAGGGTCTGAGGCGTGTGCTGAGGGTCTGAGGCGTGTGCTGAGGGTCTGAGGCGTGTGCTGAGGGTCTGAGGCGTGTGCTGAGGGTCTGAGGCGTGTGCTGAGGGTCTGAGGCGTGTGCTGAGGGTCTGAGGCGTGTGCTGAGGGTCTGAGGCGTGTGCTGAGGGTCTGAGGCGTGTGCTGAGGGTTTGAGGCGTGTGCTGAGGGTTTGAGTGTTACCAAATGAAACCTAAAGAGCACAATGATATTACAAGAAATTAAACTAATATGAAAATATTAATATGAATAAACCTATGATAATAAGGTGTTCGTGTCTCGTTTCCCTGCAGCGCCCCCTGGTGTCGTCTCTCTGGAGTCGCCACTCCCTATTGGTCCTGATGAAGAGGCGGAGCTTATGATGATTGACTGCCCAATATTTCAATTCCCGAAGAGTGTGAGCAACTCATCCGATCGGGAGAATGACACGCCGGCGGTGATGGACAGAGCAAGAAGAAGAGGAGGTAAATAATTTTCTCTCTCTCTCTCTCTCTCCCTCTCTCTCACACTCACTCTCTCTCACACTCTCTCTCTCCCTCTCTCTCACACTCTCCCTCTCTCTCACACTCACTCTCTCTCTCTCACACTCACTCTCTCTCACACTCTCTCTCTCTCTCTCTCTCCCTCTCTCTCTCCCCGGTGTGTGAGGACTGATGTGTGGCACGTGTGTTTCTGCAGGCCGGCTGGTTGTTCGCTCATTTCTGGGCGTGGCTTTGAGTGACGTGAGCAATCTCTCCCCCGCAGCCTATCAGAAGCCGGCGTGTGCTCTGGCCACGCCCCCAAGCTCCGCCCCCAGGCGCCGCTGCACCGGATCCGTGAACTACAAGGAGCCGTCGATCAACTCGTACGAGTCTTTCTTTACAAATTTACCTCAACGAATGACTTGTCTGGCGCTTCTGCGTGTCCGTAAGTGCTTCTCCTCGGCTTCAGTGGTGTGTGTCTAACAGTGTTTGTGCCGCAGGAAGCTTCGGCGAGGCGACAAGTTCACGGACACGCGGTTCCTGCGCTCCCCGATCTTCAAGCGGAAGCAGGCGTCCCCCCGCCTCAGGAACACGGCCCCCCGCAGGAACACGGCCCCCCCCCGCCGCAGGAACACGGAGGTCTACGACGAGGCGTTCGTGGGCTGCCGCTGATGCTCCGGTTCAGGATTTATGAGTTCTGCATTCGGTTTTAATTAAGACTTTTAACTGTCTGTTACATAATTGACTGCTTTTAAATCTCATGATTTTAATTGTGAATGTTAATAAAGTTTGTCCTTTTAATTTTCCTACAGAGTTCTGTTATTTTAGCATTTCTGCTGAGGCACTCTTTTAACTTCTGGAAGCGTTTTTAATTTCTATAAACAGTGTCCTGGTCATTTTGAAAGATTTAACATTTATAATGTAATTCTGAGACACTTTACTAAGGTCATGATAACACTTAAGTTAATTCCATTAAGTCTCCTTGTAGTCAATAATTTTATCCATTAAAACTCATCTTTGATCAAAATTACATTTTAAAACTTTTTTCCTTGAAAAAAAATTATTCATGCATTAAAATATCTTGAATGTAACTCGACACCCTTGCCTCATTTAGTATGCGCTGTTCTATAAGTATGCAAATGAGCCCCGCCTCCACTCACTCACTCAGAGATCCACTGGTTGAGATCACACGTTGATCTGATTGGTTACAAGGTAGTTTGTGACATCAGAAACACCAGCGATTTCAAAGCGTGTTTTTGAGACTGTCTTTGGTTCAGAAAATACTCAGCAATGCTGTCGACTTATGAACTTACACATGCTGTGTCTTAAAGCATATTAAAAACACCACATGGACACATAAACAACATTAAACGCTGGAATTTCAATGTTGTATGGTAAGGGTGGTATTGGGTTTGTCCGGTAGGGGGCCGTAGCACTGTTAAAGCAGAGAAGAACGCGCTGTGTGCGCGTGTGCGTGTGTGTGTGTGTGTGTTGCTTGCTACAAGAGATGAGTCCTAATAAAAAGACCATCCAGAAGTTTCCATTTTCTCTTGAGTTTTTCCTTGGTATCTACGATACAACATTCCCTACAGAGGGACTTTTAACTAATAATGAGCATTACATTCGATATTAAACCTGGTTAATGTTAGGAAAATACAACTGTTCTTTGAACAAAATAAAATATTGTTATTGTATAAAAAAATATTTTTTTAATTTGTTCTTAACCGTTAGTAATGGTCTTAATGATGTTTCGGTTCAAAATGGTTAAAAAAAACTGGTCACGTCATTCATCACGTGGTCAATATTAACTTTTATTCTTTTTAATCTTTTTATTCTTTCTAAAAATAAAAATACCATGTCAACCTTGTATGATATAAACTATTAAAACATGAAAAGAAAGTGTGGCTTGTACATTATAACTGAATCCGATCCCGTTCCTGCACGTGTATTGACCCCGCGCATGCGCAGTGCTCAAACGGAAGCCTCTTCATTTCAGAGCGGAAATAGTTTATCCTTTTTCCACCACGGTCTGCCATCATGGTGAGTGAACTCACTGTCGCGGAGTCTAAAATCAATTAAATATGGTGTTTTTTGCAGTATTTCAGACGAATTACGCACTGAAAACGCATTGTAATACCTTAATGCCCCTCTATATGGTAGTTTTGAAGTATAAATGAGGCTTTTAGCGCTATTGGCGAGAAAGCGCGTCAGATGTGCCTCGAAACAACGTGGTGGAGTGAGATAGAGAGTGAGCGAGAGAGAGAGCGTTAGGCCGGCCCGTGTTTCACAGGACCATCGCATGATGATGAATTACCGAAACACTCGATTTAAAGGTGTTTTATAGCGGGAAAGTTGTGTTGTGTTGTTCGGTCCCGTTCACACGGGCACGAGCTAAGAGCGCGCCTGAGAGCTACCGGCTGAAGCACGCGCTTAAAGAGACAGTTCACACAAAATTACAATTGTCATAATTTACTCATGTTCATGTTGTTCAAAACCTGTATGAAGTTCGTTCTTCTGCTGAACACAAATGTTTTAAAGAGAGTCGGTAATCAAACATTTGCGCTACCCCATAGTAGGATAGCAGTTCTATGGAAGTGAATGGGGTCCAAGTCCATCAGCCGTTTCCCTGTAAAACATCATCTCTTGTGTTCTGCGGACAGAAACTCGTGCAGGGTCGGAACACCTTGAGGCCGAGTAGAGGACAGAATTAAAGTTAGATAGTTAACTTTACTGGACACACAAGGCATTGCCAGCCTTTGATGACATCTGTATTTCTGTTCACTGGGATGTTTTACATTGAAAATGCATTAATAATCTTTACTTTTTTTTCAGGTTTTTAAGCGCTTTGTCGAAATCGGCCGCGTTGCATTCGTGGCCTTCGGCCCTTATGAGGGGAAGCTGGTGGCGATTGTAGATGTTATTGACCAAAACAGGGTGAGTTTCAGCACTACAGTGCTGTTATGTCGCGTTATAAAGCTTCATGTCGGGGTTGAGAGGCGTGTACAGCGTGTCGTGTGTGTGTTCAGGCGCTGGTGGACGGCCCGTGCACTGGGGTCAAGAGGCAGGCCATGCCCTTCAAGTGCCTGCAGCTCACAGACTACGTCATCAAAGTCCCTCACAGGTGAGTGTCCCATCATGCCCTGCTTCATCACTGCAGAGCCAGCGTGACTCTTAGTGCGTCCATATTTCATCATGCTGTATAGAATTATAAATGGCCGTTTGTCAATTTCTTGTTCCGATCATTGACCGGTCTCAGAAACAAGTCCTCCGGGGCGTGTCCGTCATGGAGAGGAGGAAAACATTTTAAGACTGTTATGAAAATTAATGTTGACAATTATGACGAAAACATTTCTATAAAAACATCAACATGTATAGAAAAATGACACGGCTAGATTATGATGCATCAATAATAAAAAAAAGGGACCGTATTTCATGTATTCCTGCTGTAGTTGAAGGCGTTTGTATCTGAACATTTGACTTTCAAATGTAAAACTTCTTCATTTTGGGGTGTTCCTTTTTTTTTTTTTTACATAATGTCATAAATTAACTTTTCCATTCATCTTTTTAATGAGAATGACTTAAAATACAGATGAATTTTAATATCCGCTGGCGTCAGGTCTGCGTGTGACGGCCCCGGCTGTGGAGAATATGAAATGCTGGAGAGCAGAAGATGGTTGTTGATCGTGTGTGTGTGTGTGTGTGTGTGTGTGTGTGTGTGTGTGTGTTCCTCAGCGCCCGTCAGAAGTACGTGAGGCGTGCCTGGGAGAAGGCCGAGGTCAACAAGAAGTGGGAAGAGAGCAGCTGGGCCAAGAAGATCGAGGCCAGGAAAAAGGTGATTGAACTGGATGACACACACACACACACACACACACACACACTGTTACTGGGATGGAGAGGATTGTGTTGGGAATGAATGATCTCCTCATAATCATAATGCTTTCCTTTCACAGAGGGCAAAAATGTCTGACTTTGATCGCTTCAAGGTGATGAAGGCCAAGAAAATGGTACGTTTGCGCTGTGTGTGTGTGTGTGTGGTGAACGTGTGTGTGTGGTGAACGTGTGTGTGTGTGTGTGTGTGTGTGGTGTGGTGAACGTGTGTGTGTGTGTGTGGTGTGGTGAACGTGTGTGTGTGTGTGTGGTGTGTGTGTGTGGTGAACGTGTGTGTGTGTGTGTGGTGAACGTGTGTGTGTGTGGTGAACGTGTGTGTGTGGTGTGGTGAACGTGTGTGTGTGTGTGTGGTGAACGTGTGTGTGTGTGTGTGTGTGTGTGTGTGTGTGTGGTGTGGTGAACGTGTGTGTGTGTGGTGTGGTGAACGTGTGTGTGTGTGTGTGTGTGTGTGGTGAACGTGTGTGTGTGTGTGTGTGTGTGTGTGTGTGGTGTGGTGAACGTGTGTGTGTGTGTGTGTGGTGTGGTGAACGTGTGTGTGTGTGGTGTGGTGAACGTGTGTGTGTGTGTGTGGTGAACGTGTGTGTGTGTGTGTGTGTGTGTGGTGTGGTGAACGTGTGTGTGTGTGGTGTGGTGAACGTGTGTGTGTGTGTGTGTGGTGAACGTGTGTGTGTGTGTGTGTGGTAGAGGTCTGCACAGGCTTTAAACTGAAGCCCGTACTGAAGTCATCTAACCCGACCATTACCATTCTTTTAAACCCGAGGTCCGTTTCTGAGTTTGTTGCGGTACGCTGTATTTAATGATTGCTCGATCTTACACGCACGTGCAAACAGCGCTTGGCTCCGGCGTCGGCTCCGCGGGAGAGCGCTGGCACAGGCCGCGGCGCTGGGTCTCTGGGGCTCACAGGACTTCAGGGTTAGCGCACAGAGCCGAGTCGCGACGCCGCTTCCTGAACGATGCTGTTTTCCATACCAATTTAATGAAATTTGAACTATTACATACATTAAAAAAAACACTTATTTTTTCAGTTTAACTTTTTTACACTCTTATTTTGAGTCTGTAAAAAAGCACCAATGCTAAAGTTTTCTGTTTCCTAATCATTTAACAGCACGTGGCCTATTCTTTACTTCAGTGAGCTCATGTTTCTGCCGTCACTTAATAAAGTTAATGATAACAGGTCACTCTGAATTGTAACGTAGACTCATGCTTTATCTCTGAAGCTGCTTTGAAACGATATGTATTGGGGAAAATGCTATACAAATAAATGTGAATTGAATTAAATGTAGTGCTGGATATGCCTCGCGCGCCGCACGTAACGCTCGCCAAAGCACCGGCACAGGAGAAGCGTTGTCGGGGAGAAATAGCAGGGAGAGATGTGAATTGTTGATTAATAAACGAGTGTTTTCTGAGTGTCGGCTGCGGAGATGAACATGGCGACTCGCCATTCCTGCAGTACTGAACGCATTACATAAACTATTTATTTCTAATCGTTTCGTTTAGAAGTAGACATGTTTTGTCCATCTGTCGGCCTAGCTGTTTCTCAGTCTGAGGCTGTGAGACGATGACCTCGAGTGTGTTTGCGCTTTACAGTGCCTTCTCAGATTTAGCGTGTTGCCGGTCTTGACAGCAATTATCTTTTCAAATATTGCATCGCTTCTGGCATCGAGTCTGGTATATACACACACACACACACTGCAGCCTCAAGCTAGTGTTGTCTGCCACAGCCGTTGACGAGATTAACCCCTTCGGGATCGAGATTTGGTACCGAAAAACACGACCTGTTTGGACACTCGGGAGTTCTTGATACCCAGCCGTTTTACATGCATATATCCTTTGCGACTTATGAAGCAAGAGAACCGTCGCTGTTTCATCACGTGTTGTGACTAAAACTGCCTGTGTGTGTGTGTGAATATGACTAAATGAACGTGTGTGTGTGTGTGTGTGTGTGTGAGAACACGAGCTGATCAGTTTCTTCTCTCCGCAGAGAAACAAGATCATCAAGCACGAGATGAAGAAGCTCCAGAAAGCTGAACAGAAGAAAGCATAAACTATCATAAATAAACGTGTTTGACTTGTAGACTTGACTCAGAGTTTTAAGTGTGTGTTTGTGCAGTGTGTATCTGTGTGCCAGGGCTGGGAAACGCTCGGGGGTTGGCGTTATCTGTGTGTGCATCAGATGTCACGATCAGAATCACTCCTGGGGTTTATTAACGTTTCAATAAGCGGAATATCTGGAGCACTTTACTATAATTCTGAAGAAGTGTTCAATCTTACTCCATGTAATGAAACCTTATTAAGAAGTGTTTTTCAGCATTAATGTTCCTTAAATTAATTGCTTGTTATTACAGGCTATTGAATAATTATAAACTACAAGTTTTGATTTTAAAAATAGTGAAATGTTGACATGAACATGTGTTTGCTGGGTCTTTCTAGGGTCATTATCTAACACATGTTTTTATATATTATGACATTTATACAGATTGTTTATTTTTTGTTTTTTTTGGATTCATAAATGTTGTAAAACTGCATTGACTGTATATTGACTCTTAATTCATCACAACTATAGCTCGAGTTTCAGTTTTTACAGTCTAAGGTTTCACATCTTTCACGAAGATCATCTCTTTCAATCTGCGTGAGGAACACCGTGTTGTGTCTGCATGGGCGAGGCTAGCCCCTAATACTTGGAGTAAGAAATGTTGTTATTCTAAACATTTTGTTCGTCTTTGACTAGGTTAAATAATGTCCAAAACACGAAAATGAAGACATCCCCGGGCCCGCTTAGCAAATGGTGTCATGCTGTTCTCCTCTCCTCTGGATCTCAGCGCGAAACACGCAGAGCGAGCGTCCGTCGTGTTGCGAATCAACTAAGTTGCTCCAAAGCGGTGCCTCACACTTCTTTCCTTTTACCTAGAGTTGTTCCGATTCCAAAACCATATCGGTGAGTTCTGGAGTCAGTATCCTGAATCACCATGGTACACCTATTAAGTGTTTATTTTCGGACTATTTTAGTACAGCGGGTCGCCGGCGCTGTGGAGTGGCACAGGACCTGGGTGTCTCGGTGACTCGGCCATAGTCATTAACGTAGAGAAGTAGCGCCGGTTACAATGTTCTTCCGCGAGACGCATGCAGTTCTGTAGTTATTATGTCTATGGTTCTGTTTATTAACGGCCAGAGCGTGGAACAAAAACAGCAGCGCGACAAATAAATTGCGTACGTGTGTCTCTTGTTAAAGTTTATCCTTAATTTGATACTCATTTTAACAATCGGGAGTCATGTAACCATGACGTCACGTGCGTCTTTTCTGGTCAGTCGTCATGGAAACATGAAGCCCTGGCGTTTGGACCAGAGTGGAAAAAAACGACTATACCACCAGAGAAAACACTCACTTGATGTGAAGCTAGTTTTATTGTTATTTATTGATGACTTATATTGGTTTATGAAAGTTCAGACATGCGTGCAACCAGATATGTTAGAGATGGCCTTTTGTAAATAATTTACAGAAGATGAATTACATTTTGTTGTCCAAGAAGTGCCTGTTACTTTGTTCAATGACAATAAAGTTGAATCTAATCTAGCCAATCTGATGACTGTTGAGTTGTGTTTGTTACGGGCTGTCTGTGAACTCTCACAGTTAAGCTGGTGTTCTGAAAAGGTCCAAAAAAAAAAAGTTAGTTGAACCCATGTTAAAATGATAAAGTTCTTTTTCAATAGACATATTTTTTGTTTTTGTGTGAAAAGAGGGTGGGTGGGTGGTGGCAGTGGGGCTCATTGGGTGCTCAGCACCCCTAAAGCTCCCTAGAATCGCCCCTGCGTGTCTGTAATGTCGTGTCGTGTCTGTAATGTAATGTCGTGTCGTGTCTGTAATGTAATGTCGTGTCGTGTCTGTAATGTAATGTCGTGTCGTGTCTGTAATGTCATGTCTGTAATGTCGTGTCGTGTCTGTAATGTAATGTCGTGTCTGTAATGTCATGTCTGTAATGTAATGTAATGTCGTGTCTGTAATGTCGTGTCGTGTCTGTAATGTCGTGTCGTGTCTGTAATGTAATGTCGTGTCTGTAATGTCGTGTCGTGTCTGTAATGTCGTGTCTGTAATGTAATGTCGTGTCTGTAATGTAATGTAATGTCGTGTCTGTAATGTAATGTCGTGTCTGTAATGTCGTGTCGTGTCTGTAATGTAATGTCGTGTCTGTAAGTCTGTAATGTCGTGTCGTGTCTGTAATGTAATGTCGTGTCTGTAATGTAATGTCGTGTCTGTAATGTCGTGTCGTGTCTGTAATGTAATGTAATGTCGTGTCTGTAATGTAATGTCGTGTCTGTAATGTAATGTCGTGTCTGTAATGTCGTGTCGTGTCTGTAATGTAATGTAATGTCGTGTCTGTAATGTAATGTCGTGTCTGTAATGTCGTGTCATGTCTGTAATGTCGTGTCATGTCTGTAATGTAATGTCATGTCTGTAATGTAATGTCGTGTCTGTAATGTCGTGTCTGTAATGTAATGTCGTGTCTGTAATGTAATGTCGTGTCATGTCTGTAATGTCGTGTCGTGTCTGTAATGTCGTGTCTTGTCTGTAATGTCGTGTCGTGTCTGTAATGTAATGTCGTGTCTGTAAGTCTGTAATGTCGTGTCGTGTCTGTAATGTAATGTCGTGTCTGTAATGTAATGTAATGTCGTGTCTGTAATGTAATGTCATGTCTGTAATGTCGTGTCTGTAATGTCGTGTCGTGTCTGTAATGTCGTGTCGTGTCTGTAATGTAATGTCGTGTCTGTAATGTTGTGTCGTGTCTGTAATGTCGTGTCTGTAATGTAATGTCGTGTCTGTAATGTCGTGTCGTGTCTGTAATGTAATGTCGTGTCTGTAATGTCGTGTCGTGTCTGTAATGTAATGTGTCGTGTCTGTAATGTAATGTCGTGTCTGTAATGTAATGTCATGTCTGTAATGTCGTGTCGTGTCTGTACTGTAATGTCATGTCTGTAATGTCGTGTCGTGTCTGTAATGTCGTGTTGTGTCTGTAATGTCGTGTCGTGTCTGTAAGTCTGTAATGTCGTGTCTGTAAGTCTGTAATGTCGTGTCTGTAATGTAATGTCATGTCTGTAATGTCATGTCGTGTCTGTAATGTAATGTCATGTCTGTAATGTCGTGTCGTGTCTGTAATGTCGTGTCGTGTCTGTAAGTCTGTAATGTCGTGTCGTGTCTGTAATGTAATGTCGTGTCTGTAATGTAATGTAATGTCGTGTCTGTAATGTCGTGTCGTGTCTGTAATGTCGTGTCGTGTCTGTAATGTAATGTCGTGTCTGTAATGTCGTGTCGTGTCTGTAATGTCGTGTCGTGTCTGTAATGTAATGTCGTGTCTGTAATGTAATGTCGTGTCTGTAATGTCGTGTCGTGTCTGTAATGTAATGTGTCGTGTCTGTAATGTCGTGTCGTGTCTGTAATGTAATGTGTCGTGTCTGTAATGTCGTGTCATGTCTGTAATGTAATGTCATGTCTGTAATGTAATGTCGTGTCTGTAATGTCGTGTCTGTAATGTAATGTCGTGTCATGTCTGTAATGTCGTGTCGTGTCTGTAATGTCGTGTCGTGTCTGTAATGTCGTGTCGTGTCTGTAATGTCGTGTCGTGTCTGTAATGTCGTGTCGTGTCTGTAATGTAATGTCGTGTCTGTAATGTAATGTAATGTCGTGTCTGTAATGTAATGTCATGTCTGTAATGTCGTGTCGTGTCTGTAATGTAATGTCATGTCTGTAATGTCGTGTCGTGTCTGTAATGTCGTGTCGTGTCTGTAATGTCGTGTCGTGTCTGTAATGTAATGTCGTGTCTGTAATGTCGTGTCGTGTTTGTAATGTCGTGTCGTGTCTGTAATGTAATGTCGTGTCTGTAATGTCGTGTCGTGTCTGTAATGTAATGTCGTGTCGTGTCTGTAATGTAATGTGTCGTGTCTGTAATGTAATGTCGTGTCTGTAATGTAATGTCGTGTCTGTAATGTCGTGTCGTGTCTGTTATGTAATGTCGTGTCTGTAATGTAATGTCGTGTCTGTAATGTAATGTCATGTCTGTAATGTCGTGTCGTGTCTGTAATGTCGTGTCATGTCTGTAATGTCGTGTCGTGTCTGTAATGTAATGTCGTGTCTGTAATGTCGTGTCGTGTCTGTAATGTCGTGTCGTGTCTGTAATGTAATGTCGTGTCTGTAATGTCGTGTCGTGTCTGTAATGTAATGTAGTGTCTGTAATGTCGTGTCGTGTCTGTAATGTAATGTGTCGTGTCTGTAATGTAATGTCGTGTCTGTAATGTAATGTCATGTCTGTAATGTCGTGTCGTGTCTGTAATGTAATGTCATGTCTGTAATGTCGTGTCGTGTCTGTAATGTAATGTGTCGTGTCTGTAATGTAATGTCGTGTCTGTAATGTAATGTCGTGTCGTGTCTGTAATGTAATGTCGTGTCTGTAATGTAATGTCGTGTCTGTAATGTCGTGTCGTGTCTGTAATGTAATGTCGTGTCTGTAATGTAATGTCGTGTCTGTAATGTCGTGTCGTGTCTGTAATGTAATGTCGTGTCTGTAATGTCGTGTCTTGTCTGTAATGTCGTGTCGTGTCTGTAGTGACCGTTAACAGATCGCCGGGACAACAGCCAGAACTGCCCAAGCTGCGGTTCCACGGGACACAGACATGATGCTGTATGTTATAATAACAGGACAGTTCTTCTGAGTGTCAACTCTTGCTTGTGTTTAGCATTACGTTGCATGGCTTTAGCTGTGCTGGACATGATCCACTCCTGCATGTGTGGGCGGAGCCAATGAAGAGGGGCGTGTCCGTGTGGGCTGATATCCTATATGGCGACTTATACCATGGTCTGGGTGAATACTCGATTCTGATTGGCTGCAGGGTGTCCGTTAAAAAGTGATAGAGGACACCTAGTAAAGGAGTTCTGGTGAAACTGACTGTTTGCCGTTCGAAATTAATAAATAAATGCGCTGCTTACAACGGCTGTGAGTAACCATAGCAACAGGCAGTCAACGTACAATACACTAATACAGTACAAACTAATACAACAATGAGCGACTTCGTTATTTCTTTTAACATTTATGGAGAATATGACAACTTTGACGACTGGTATGCTGCTGAAGAAAGAAAAAATGTAAATAAAACGGAGAAACGACACAAAGAGATAACATCGGGTGAATTGAATCAAATACAAGACGAAAAAGATGAGATCAACACGAAAAAAAATACTAAATGGGCAGTAAATACACTCAGAGACTTTATTGTTCAAAAAGAAATGGACTCCAGCTTTGAAACTTACACCGCTGCTGCTCTGAATGAGACCCTGCGGAGTTTTACACAGCTGTCCAGACAACCAAAGCAGGAGGAGAGTACAGCTTGTTTGATTGTTGTTTGATTAATTGTTGTATGTGTAGTAAAAAAATAAAAAACTATGCCTACCTTTGTGTTTCATGAAAAAAAAATGCATTTTTGAACCTGAAGGGTTCTACAAGCTGAGCGGACTATAAATATCTCCGGTTGCTAAATAAACCGTCAGGCAAGTTATTATTTGTAAAAACTAGAGATTTAGCCTAATTAAAATGTAAACTAATGTTTTAAAAATGTTTTATTTGGCAAGTGACAATGGTATAAGCGGGTTAATGCCCTTCGAGGTGTCCGTTGTAAGGTTTTAATGGACGACGGCGAGGTGTAAACCGGCCGTCGTCCATTAAAACCTTACAACGGACACCTCTTATACTACTTTTACTACGCCCTAAAAGTATGTACTATTTTTGTAAATATGTAAAAAATTTAGAGTGTGTAGCAGAAGACAAGACAAGGTTTAGGACATCACGTCATAAAACAGCGTATTTAACTTAGTTATACGCATCCTCTCACTTAAACTGACCTGTCAATCATCCTGTCACTTAAACTGACCTGTCAATCATCTTGTCAAAGATAAAATCCTCCACATTTAATTTACTTTAATTCCCTACTGTATCGGAGAGGAAAGCAGAAGCACGTTGATTGTGTCCTTCATGCGGAGACTCTCCTCATATTAATGCATAATGACGCATTTAAAAGTTAATGCCGAAACGGATCTTCATAAATGTTCAAGTTGTTGTTGTAGATGAAATATAACACGGATAACATTACATAAATATTTTAATCAAAATATGAGATACGGATGTGCATCACATTACATTGATAACAATCATTTAGTAGCCGATCCTTGCCTTGTTTTTGAAAAAATAAATCAAATAGTATAAAATCCATTTTAGAGAAAGTTTTTCTCAGTATTTTCCACTGGCCATATTAGTATTTTTAATCGCTTTATATTTTTAATGTAAACAGATAGGCCATGGCTCAGTCCACGAGGTCTGCTAAGCAAACATTAAAACAGCATGCCACAGGAAAAGTGTTCAAAAGCAGCGCATCCACTACACATATTTCTATTTATTAGAATATATATATTTTTTATAACTTCTCTGTAATGCTTATATGTAAATAACTCCATTAATGAGAATGGCATATTTAATCTAAAAGTGTATATCAGATGTAAAACATATCAGTATATCAGAGTTTAAATCATTATTTTATGTATTTAAACTTATTGTGAACATGCACTGTATTTTTATGACTCATAATGAATATTTAATCGTTATAAGTCTCCATCTCCAGATGTTCGTACAGGATCAGAGTTATGATTGTGTTTTTATAAATCATAACTGTGTGTGTGTGTGTGTGTGTGTGTGTGTGTGTGTGGAGTTCATCAAACTTCTGCTCCTCATGCAGTCTGTGGACGGAGCTGTAGTTTCCTTTTCCCTCTAAACCGAAACTTAAGTGTGTTGTTGAAACGAATGTTCCCTCCTCAGTGACACCAGCTTCTCTGTGGTTTATAAGTGTAAGCCTGACCCGTCTAGGGTTGAGCATGAGCGTTTATAAGCAAGACCCTCCGAGTCAAACTCCATCTGGCTGAACGATGAGCTTCAGAGTGATTCTGTTAGTTAGTGAGTAAACTAGATGCTTTATAATGACTGACTCAGAGAACTTCCAGCTGAAGATCTGATGTGTTGTGTGTTGTTGACCCTAGGTCTCGGTGCGGTGTGTGTGGTGTGTGTTCCTGCGGTGAACATGAGTGTCCAGCTCCAGCAGAACGTCTCTCTGCGCTGTGAATCGTACAGTAACTCCAGCGCAGTCCTGGCCTTCACATCGATACACTGTATCACTATAGAGGACAGTGATGATCACAGCGATACACTGTATCACTATAGAGGACAGTGACGATCACAGCGATACACTGTATCACTATAGAGGACAGGGATGATCACAGCGATACACTGTATCACTATAGAGGACAGTGACGATCACAGCGATACACTGTATCACTGTAGAGGACAGTGATGATCACAGCGATACACTGTATCACTATAGAGGACAGTGACGATCACAGCGATACACTGTATCACTATAGAGGACAGTGATGATCACAGCGATACACTGTATCACTATAGAGGACAGTGATGATCACAGCGATACACTGTATCACTATAGAGGACAGTGACGATCACAGCGATACACTGTATCACTATAGAGGACAGTGACGACCACAGCGATACACTGTATCACTATAGAGGACAGTGATGATCACAGCGATACACTGTATCACTATAGAGGATAGTGATGATCACATCGATACACTGTATCACTATTGAGGACAGTGATGATCACATCGATACACTGTATCACTATAGAGGACAGTGATGATCACATCGATACACTGTATCACTATTGAGGACAGTGACGATCACATCGATACACTGTATCACTATAGAGGACAGTGATGATCACAGCGATACACTGTATCACTATAGAGGACAGTGATGATCACATCGATACACTGTATCACTATAGAGGACAGTGATGATCACAGCGATACACTGTATCACTATAGAGGACAGTGATGATCACAGCGATACACTGTATCACTATAGAGGACAGTGATGATCACAGCGATACACTGTATCACTATAGAGGACAGTGATGATCACAGCGATACACTGTATCACTATAGAGGACAGTGATGATC
Source organism: Meda fulgida (assembly GCA_030578275.1). Classification (NCBI taxonomy): domain Eukaryota; kingdom Metazoa; phylum Chordata; class Actinopteri; order Cypriniformes; family Leuciscidae; genus Meda; species Meda fulgida. Next base: position 318,316 of record CM060634.1, on the reverse strand, counting down.
ACAGCGATACACTGTATCACTATAGAGGACAGTGATGATCACAGCGATACACTGTATCACTGTAGAGGACAGTGACGATCACATCGATACACTGTATCACTATAGAGGACAGTGATGATCACATCGATACACTGTATCACTGTAGAGGACAGTGATGATCACAGCGATACACTGTATCACTATAGAGGACAGTGATGATCACAGCGATACACTGTATCACTATAGAGGACAGTGATGATCACAGCGATACACTGTATCACTATAGAGGACAGTGATGATCACATCGATACACTGTATCACTATAGAGGACAGTGATGATCACATCGATACACTGTATCACTATAGAGGACAGTGATGATCACAGCGATACACTGTATCACTATAGAGGACAGTGATGATCACAGCGATACACTGTATCACTATAGAGGACAGTGATGATCACAGCGATACACTGTATCACTATTGAGGAACCTGGGTGAGGAACAAGTGCTGCCGAAAGAAATGCGTCTCCAACCATATTTATTCAGTATTTTATTTAAGTATTGGTTTTATTCATTTCCAGCCAGGTAATAATTTTAGTGGTTCAACTTAAACTTATTTCAGTTTATTGCCAAGGAAACATTTTCAATTTTTGTTTAGCTTAAGTTTTCAACTAATCATTTTATTTTAAATTATTTCCACTGTATTTCAAGTAACAGATTTTCTTTTTAAAGCTGTAGGTAATGACAACAACATATATATATTTATTTGTGTGTGTGTGTGTGTACTTTTATTATTTGTTTATTTATTTGTTTATTTATTTATTTTTAGTGAAAATTTGAATGCTTTATTTGTTGACAACACAACAAATGCAATATAAATGCAATAAATGTCTCTTTATTCACACAATCTTCATCCTCAGTCAGTTGGTCATTATTTGACAAAGCACAGAAGTGTGTGTGTGTGTGTGTGTGTGTGTGCTTGTGTGTGCGTGTCTGTGTGTGTGTGTGTGTGTGTGTGTGTGTGTGTGTGTGTGTGTGTGTGTGTGTGTGTGTGTGTGTGTGTGTGTGTGTGTGTGTGTGGAGCAGCTCGTCTGTCATTCATGTGTTCCTCGTCTCTGTCATTCATGTGTTCCAGTGAACCTGCGATAGTTTCCACTGCTCTGTTGATCGTGTGGTTTTGTTGTTTCAGATGCTGCATCAAACGTGGGCTGTTCTGCGCCCTGCATCAGTGTGTGTGTGTTTGTGTGTGCTGTGTGTGTGTTCTGCGGGTTTCTCTGCGCTTGTGTGGTCTGTTTCAGAAAAGGTAAGATAAACTTCATGAAACAAATCTCATTTGAAGGTGATTCCTCCTACCATACATGACTGATTGCTTCTCTTTCAGACTCTAATGTGGTCCCGTGCATCAACTGTGTGAAAGAAAACTCAAATGTCCAGGTGTGTTTGAGTTCGGGTGGATTCTGTGAAATAGTCTTGTGTTGTTTGCCGGTGTAGCTTGTGCTCGACTGCTTTGAGAGTAAGATGAACATTGATTGTTGTTGTTCTCCAGGCGGTTCCAGTCCATTATTCCAGTCTCCGGTTCATCCAGCGCTCCAGAACTCCGGCTCCGGCTCCAGTGGACGTGACGTACACAACCATCGCTAAACACACACCCTGAGTCCCTGCTTCACAACAACACACACACCCTGAGTCACGGCTTCACAACAACACACACACCCTGAGTCACGGCTTCACAACACACACACTGAGACCCTGCTTCACAACAACACACACACCCTGAGTCACGGCTTCACAACACACACACTGAGACCCTGCTTCACAACAACACACACACTGAGTCCCTGCTTCACAACAACACACACACTGAGTCTCTGCTTCACAACAACACACACACCCTGAGTCACGGCTTCACAACAACACACACACCCTGAGTCCCTGCTTCACAACAACACACACACCCTGAGTCACGGCTTCACAACACACACACTGAGTCCCTGCTTCACAACAACACACACAGCCTGAGTCACGGCTTCACAACAACACACACACCCTGAGTCACGGCTTCACAACACACACACTGAGACCCTGCTTCACAACAACACACACACCCTGAGTCACGGCTTCACAACACACACACCCTGAGTCACAGCTTCACAACAACACACACACCCTGAGTCACAGCTTCACAACAACACACACACTGAGACCCTGCTTCACAACAACACACACACTGAGTCCCTGCTTCACAACAACACACACACTGAGTCCCTGCTTCACAACACACACACTGAGACCCTGCTTCACAACAACACACACACCCTGAGTCACGGCTTCACAACAACACACACACCCTGAGTCACGGCTTCACAACACACACACTGAGACCCTGCTTCACAACAACACACACACCCTGAGTCCCTGCTTCACAACAACACACACACTGAGTCCCTGCTTCACAACACACACACTGAGACCCTGCTTCACAACAACACACACACCCTGAGTCACGGCTTCACAACAACACACACACCCTGAGTCACGGCTTCACAACACACACACTGAGACCCTGCTTCACAACAACACACACACCCTGAGTCACGGCTTCACAACACACACGCTGAGACCCTGCTTCACAACAACACACACACTGAGTCCCTGCTTCACAACAACACACACACCCTGAGACCCTGCTTCACAACAACACACACACTGAGTCCCTGCTTCACAACAACACACACACTGAGACCCTGCTTCACAACAACACACACACCCTGAGTCCCTGCTTCACAACAACACACACCCTGAGACCCTGCTTCACAACAACACACACACTGAGTCCCTGCTTCACAACAACACACACACTGAGACCCTGCTTCACAACAACACACACTGAGTCCCTGCTTCACAACAACACACACTGAGACCCTGCTTCACAACAACACACACTGAGACCCTGCTTCACAACAACACACACACTGAGTCCCTGCTTCACAACAACACACACACTGAGTCCCTGCTTCACAACAACACACACACTGAGTCCCTGCTTCACAACAACAACACACACTGAGTCTCTGCTTCACAACAACACACACACTGAGTCCCTGCTTCACAACACACACACTGAGACCCTGCTTCACAACAACACACACACCCTGAGTCACGGCTTCACAACAACACACACACCCTGAGTCACGGCTTCACAACACACACACTGAGACCCTGCTTCACAACAACACACACACCCTGAGACCCTGCTTCACAACAACACACACACTGAGTCCCTGCTTCACAACAACACACACACTGAGACCCTGCTTCACAACAACACACACACCCTGAGTCCCTGCTTCACAACAACACACACCCTGAGACCCTGCTTCACAACAACACACACACTGAGTCCCTGCTTCACAACAACACACACACTGAGACCCTGCTTCACAACAACACACACTGAGTCCCTGCTTCACAACAACACACACTGAGACCCTGCTTCACAACAACACACACTGAGACCCTGCTTCACAACAACACACACACTGAGTCCCTGCTTCACAACAACACACACACTGAGTCCCTGCTTCACAACAACACACACACTGAGTCCCTGCTTCACAACAACAACACACACTGAGTCTCTGCTTCACAACAACACACACACTGAGTCCCTGCTTCACAACAACAACACACACTGAGACCCTGCTTCACAACAACACACACTCCATATCGCTCACTATACCTATAGAAGATCATTCATACAGTACCGGTCAATCGTTTGTGCTCTGTAAAATGTTTCTGAAAGAGTCGTTTCTTCACTAAAGCTGTGTTTATATGATCAAAATACAGTAAAAAAAAAAAGTGAAACATTATTATAATGACAGCTGTTTTCTATGTGAATATCTAGTAGAGTAATTTATTTATTCCTGTGATCAAAGATGAGTTTCAGCATCATTACTCCAGTCTTCAGTGTCACATGATCCTTCAGAAATCAGGAGAATATGAGGATCTGATGCTCAAGAAACATTTATGATTATTATCAGTGTTGAACACAGTTGTGCAGCTTCAGATTTCTGTGGAAACAGTCATACATTTTATTTTTCAGGATTCTTTAATGAATAGAATGTTCAAAAGAACAGCATTTGTTTGAAATATAATCTTTTGTAAAATTATAAATGTCTGTACTGTCGCTTTTGATCAATTTATTGCATCTTTTCATAATTTCTTACTGAAGCCAAGCTTTTGATCAGTAGAGTCTATTATATATTTGATGTATTAATCTTCTATATTCTATGGTTTTATATAAGATAGCACTGATTAAGGATATTACATTTAAACATAATGGCAAATGAAGTGAAAACAGTGATTTAGTTTCTGTTTAAGGTATTTTATTTAGTATATTCTATTTATATGTACGTATAATTGAAAATCAATCATATTGACAATGTTGCGCTTATCCACTATACAGATTAATGCTTTAAAAAGAGTGTTGTTTTCATGAACTCTTCAGTGTGTGAGAAGTGTGTAAATGACGTGTGCTGCTCATCTGCCTGTGTGAGTCAGCTGAACACGCGCACACACACACGCACACACACGCACACGCGCACACGCTTACACACACCTGCAGACATCAACAGCAGAAGATCAGGAGTGAAGCAGATCCTGCAGGATTCGGAAGGAAGTTTATTATGCAAGAAAATGTTTTGCATGAAAGAAACTAGTTTGAAGATTAATTTATATAAAATACTCAAACAAACAAACAAACGCTCTACTCCAGTCATAACTCTAAATAAGTTGTGAGATTTCTATGAAAATAAGAATGAGTGTGTGTGTCAGTTTGTTGATGCGTGCCGTTACACCTGAAAGGTTTCATCCATGTTCCATTATAAGAGTTTGAATCCAGAGGAGACTCATGAAACTAATGACAATGATGGTTAGGAACCCAGAAACCAGCATCCAGTTACAGTAACGGGCCCAGAACCACTGGCCCCGTCCACTTCTCTCATTCATAATGAAATAATGGCTCCAAAAAGTGAAGTTAGATATGTATGTAGAAACCACATTCGACCACAGCACTCCAGACACATCAGTGCGTCGGCCATCTTGGAACAGTCAACATGTCCTGATAAGCCTCATTCACACCGCCATCGACACGCAGGGACAAAGCGACATGATCCCAGGCCTGGTTCTACGGCCTTCAAACAAAAGTGATTGCACCCTCAGATGAAATTATTAATAACACACATGTAAACGAGATTTCGCCGACCATAGAATCACAGACGGATTTCACACACATACAAAATAAATCCATTAACACGATTTTTCAAATCAGAATTTATTTAATTATGCTTTCATGTTTAATGCATGTGATTGGTTGTGTCCTTTTGCGATCGTGATCCGCATAGGTGAAGCTGTCTCTTAAATTGCCCACTTTGCTTGCGTGTGTGCGTCCCGCTCAGGAAATTAGTTCGCTGACTTTCTTAGACGGGGCTTTAGGTAGCCTAAAAATGATGCATGGAAAAGAAAAGAAACTGTCGACAGTTTCAGTGAGTTTAATTCATACATTTATAGTTCGAGTGGTGTACTTTTATGATGCAAGTTTAGTACTGTTGCAGTTCATTTGACAGTTTCCCCTGCATTATGTTGAATATTAGGGACAAGAAAATGTTTTATTTGTCAAATTCGAATGACGTTTTAGTCATTTATGACAGTATGAGTGAGTTTAATTTGTTGATTGATCGATCGTTAATCTAGTAAATTATTTAATCCACTGAACCCTGCTGTGCTAATATAAAAACACTCTCCCAAAAGCAAACTGTTTCTTTTGAGCCTAATTCC
>CM060634.1:287500-302500 GCA_030578275.1 Meda fulgida | reverse complement strand
GAAACGTACACACACACACACGAGGAGGAAACGTACACACACACACACGAGGAGGAAACGCACACACACACACACGAGGAGGAAACGCACACACACACACGAGGAGGAAACACACACACACACACACACACACGAGGAGGAAACGCACACACACACACGAGGAGGAAACACACACACACACACACACGAGGAGGAAACACACACACACACACACACACACACACACACGAGGAGGAAACACACACACACACACACACACACACACACGAGGAGGAAACACACACACACACATACACGAGGAGGAAACACACACACACACACGAGGAGGAAACACACACACGAGGAGGAAACACACACACGAGGAGGAAACACACACACGAGGAGGAAACACACACACGAGGAGGAAACACACACACGAGGAGGAAACACACACACACGAGGAGGAAACACACACACACACGAGGAGGAAACACACACACACACACACGAGGAGGAAACACACACACACACACACGAGGAGGAAACACACACACACACACACACACGAGGAGGAAACACACACACACACGAGGAGGAAACACACACACAAGGAGGAAACACACACACACGAGGAGGAAACACACACACACGAGGAGGAAACACACACACACACACACACACATGAGGAGGAAACGCACACACACACACACACACGAGGAGGAAACACACACACACACATGAGGAGGAAACGCACACACACACACACACGAGGAGAAAACACACACACACACACAAGGAGGAGAAAACACACACACACACACAAGGAGGAAACACACACACACACACACGAGGAGGAAACACACACACACAAGGAAACACACACACACACACACACACGAGGAGGAAACACACACACACACACGAGGAGGAAAAACACACACACACACGAGGAGGAAACACACACACGAGGAGGAAACACACACACACGAGGAGGAAACACACAAGGAGGAAACACATACACGAGGAGGAAACACACCCACACACGAGGAGAAAACACACACACACACACACAAGGAGGAAACACACACACACACAAGGAGGAAACACACAAACACACACACGAGGAGGAAAAAAACACACATGATGAGGAAACACACACACGAGGAGGAAAAACACACACACACACACACACATGATGAGGAAACACACACACACACACACACACAGACGTGGAGGAAACACACACACGAGGAGGAAACACACACACACACACGAGGAGGAAACACACATACACGAGGAGGAAACACACACACACACACACACACGAGGAGGAAACGCACACACACACACGAGGAGAAAACACACACACACACACACGAGGAGGAAACACACACACACGAGGAGAAAACACACACACACACAAGGAGGAAACACACACACACACGAGGAGGAAACACACACACACACACACACAAGGAGAAAACACACACACACACACACACAAGGAGGAAACACACACACACAAGGAAACACACACACACACACGAGGAGGAAACACACACACACACACACACACACACGAGGAGAAAACACACACACACACGAGGAGGAAACACACAAGGAGGAAACACACACACACACACACACGAGGAGGAAACACACACACACACACAAGGAGAAAACACACACACACACACAAGGAGGAAACACACACACACAAGGAAACACACACACACACACACGAGGAGGAAACACACACACACACACGAGGAGGAAACACACACACACGAGGAGGAAACACACACACACAAGGAGGAAACACACACAAGGAGGAAACACACACACACACGAGGAGGAAACACACACACATGAGGAAACACACACACACACACACGAGGAGGAAACACACACACACACAAGGAGGAAACACACACACACACACACAAGGAGAAAACACACACACACACACACAAGGAGGAAACACAGACACACAAGGAAACACACACACACACACGAGGAGGAAACACACACACACACACGAGGAGAAAACACACACACACACACGAGGAGGAAACACACAAGGAGGAAACACACACACACACACGAGGAGGAAACACACACACACACACAAGGAGAAAACATACACACACACACAAGGAGGAAACACACACACACAAGGAAACACACACACACACACACGAGGAGGAAACACACACACACACACACACGAGGAGGAAACACACACACACACGAGGAGGAAACACACACACACAAGGAGGAAACACACACAAGGAGGAAACACACACACACACGAGGAGGAAACACACACACATGAGGAAACACACACACACACACACGAGGAGGAAAACACACACACACAAGGAGGAAACACCCACACACAAGGAGGAAAAACACACACACACACACATGATGAGGAAACACAGACACGAGGAGGAAAAACACACACACACACGAGGAAACACACGCACACACAAGGAGGAAACACACACACACACACGAAAAGGAAATACACACACGAGGAAGAAACACACACACACACGAGGAGGAAACACACACACACACACACACACGAGGAGGAAACACACACACACGCGAGGAGGAAACACACACACACACACACACACACACACGAGGAGGAAACACACACTCACACACACACACACACCAGGAGAAAACACACACTCACACACACACACAAGAGGATGAAACACACATACACAAGAGGAGGAAACACACACACACACGAGGAGGAAACACACACACACACGAGGAGGAAACACACACACACACACGAGGAGGAAACACACACACACACACACGAGGAGGAAACACACACACACACGAGGAGGAAACACACACACACACACGAGGAGGAAACACACACACACACACACACGAGGAGGAAACACACACACACACACACGAGGAGGAAACACACACACACACACACACGAGGAGGAAACACACACACACACACGAGGAGGAAACACACACACACACACACACGAGGAGGAAACACACACACACACACACGAGGAGGAAACACACACACACACACACACGAGGAGGAAACACACACACACACACACACACGAGGAGGAAACACACACACACACACACACGAGGAGAAAACACACACACACACACGAGGAGGAAACACACACACACACACACGAGGAAACACACACACACACACACACGAGGAGGAAACGCACACACACACACGAGGAGGAAACGCACACACACACACACACACACGAGGAGGAAACGCACACACACACACACACGAGGAGAAAACACACACACACGAGGAGAAAACACACACACACACACACACGAGGAGGAAACACACACACACACACACACACGAGGAGGAAACACACACACACACACACGAGGAGGAAACACACACACACACACACGAGGAGGAAACACACACACACACACACGAGGAGGAAACACACACACACACGAGGAGGAAACACACTCACACACACACGAGGAGGAAACACACTCACACACACACGAGGAGGAAACACACTCACACACACACGAGGAGGAAACACACACACACACACACACACACACGAGGAGGAAACACACACACACACTCACGAGGAGGAACAACACACACACACACACAAGAGGAGGAAAAACACACACACACGAGGAGGAAACACACACACACGAGGAGGAAACACACACACAAGCACACACGAGGAGGAAAAACACACACAAAGAGGAAAAACACACACACACACACACACATGATGAGGAAACACACACACACACGAGGAGGAAAAACACTCACACACACACACAAGGAGGAAACACACACACAAGGAGGAAAAACACTCACACACACACACAGGAGGAAAAACACTCACACACACGATGAGGAAACACACACGAGGAGGAAAAACACACACACACACACACGAGGAGGAAACAAACACACACACACACACACACACACACGAGGAGGAAACACACACACACACTCACGAGGAGGAACAACACACACACACACACAAGAGGAGGAAAAACACACACACACGAGGAGGAAACACACACACACGAGGAGGAAACACACACACAAGCACACACGAGGAGGAAAAACACACACAAAGAGGAAAAACACACACACACACACACACATGATGAGGAAACACACACACACACGAGGAGGAAAAACACTCACACACACACACAAGGAGGAAACACACACACAAGGAGGAAAAACACTCACACACACACACAGGAGGAAAAACACTCACACACACGATGAGGAAACACACACGAGGAGGAAAAACACACACACACACACACGAGGAGGAAACAAACACACACACACACACACAAGGAGGAAACAAACACACACACACACACACACACACGAGGAGGAAACACACACACACACACGAGGAGGAAACACACACACGAGGAGGAAACACACACACGAGAAGGAAACACACACACACGAGGAGGAAACACACACACACACGAGGAGGAAACACACACACACAAGGAGGAAACAAACACACACACACGCGAGGAGGAAACACACACACACACACACACACGCGAGGAGGAAACACACACGCGAGGAGGAAACACACACGCGAGGAGGAAACACACACGCGAGGAGGAAACACACACACGAGGAGGAAACACACACACACACAAACACACGAGGAGGAAACGCACACACACGAGGAGGAAACGCACACACACGAGGAGGAAACGCACACACACGAGGAGGAAACGCACACACACGAGGAGGAAACGCACACACACGAGGAGGAAACACACACACACGAGGAGGAAACACACACACACACACACACGAGGAGGAAACACACACACACACACACACGAGGAGGAAACACACACACACACACACACGAGGAGGAAACACACACACACGAGGAGGAAACACACACACACACACGAGGAGGAAACACACACACACACACGAGGAGGAAACACACACACACACACACACGAGGAGGAAACACACACACACACACACAAGAGGAGGAAACACACACACACACAAGAGGAGGAAACACACACACACACAAGAGGAGGAAACACACACACACAAGGAGGAAAAAACACACACACACGAGGAGGAAACACACACACACACACACACACGAGGCGGAAACACACACACGCGAGGAGGAAACACACACACACACACGCGAGGAGTAAACACACACACACGCGAGGAGGAAACACACACACACACACGCGAGGAGGAAACACACACACACACACGCGAGGAGGAAACACACACACACACGCGAGGAGGAAACACACACACACACACGCGAGGAGGAAACACACACACACACACACACACGCGAGGAGGAAACACACACACACACACACGCGAGGAGGAAACACACACACACACGCGAGGAGGAAACACACACACACACACACGCGAGGAGGAAACACACACACACACACGCGAGGAGGAAACACACACACACACACACGCGAGGATGAAACACACACACACACGCGAGGAGGAAACACACACACACACACGCGAGGAGGAAACACACACACACACACACGCGAGGAGGAAACACACACACACACACACGAGGAGGAAACACACACACACACGAGGAGGAAACACACACACACACGAGGAGGAAACACACACACACACGAGGAGGAAACACACACACACACGAGGAGGAAACACACACACACACACACACACGAGGAGGAAACACACACACGCGAGGAGGAAACACACACACACACACGCGAGGAGGAAACACACACACACACACGCGAGGAGGAAACACACACACACACACACGCGAGGAGGAAACACACACACACGCGAGGAGGAAACACACACACACACACGCGAGGAGGAAACACACACACACACGCGAGGAGGAAACACACACGCGAGGAGGAAACACACACACACACACGCGAGGAGGAAACACACACACACACACACACGCGAGGAGGAAACACACACACACACACACGCGAGGAGGAAACACACACACACACACACGCGAGGAGGAAACACACACACACACACACGCGAGGAGGAAACACACACACACACACGCGAGGAGGAAACACACACACACACACACGCGAGGAGGAAACACACACACACACACACGCGAGGAGGAAACACACACACACACGCGAGGAGGAAACACACACACACACACGCGAGGAGGAAACACACACACACACACGCGAGGAGGAAACACACACACACACACGAGGAGGAAACACACACACACGAGGAGGAAACACACACACACACGAGGAGGAAACACACACACACACGAGGAGGAAACACACACACACACGAGGAGGAAACACACACACACACGAGGAGGAAACACACACACACACGAGGAGGAAACACACACACACACGAGGAGGAAACACACACACACGAGGAGGAAACACACACACACACACACGAGGAGGAAACACACACACACACACACGAGGAGGAAACACACACACACACACACGAGGAGGAAACACACACACACACACACACACACACGAGGAGGAAACACACACACACACACACGAGGAGGAAAAACACACACACACACACACACACACGAGGAGGAAAAACACACACGAGGAGGAAAAACACACACACACACACACACACGAGGAGGAAACACACACACACACACACACACGAGGAGGAAACACACACACACACACACACACACGAGGAGGAAACACACACACACGAGGAGGAAACACACACACACGAGGAGGAAACACACACACACGAGGAGGAAACACACACACACGAGGAGGAAACACACACACACGAGGAGGAAACACACACGAGGAGGAAACACACACACACGAGGAGGAAACACACACACACGAGGAGGAAACACACACACGAGGAGGAAAAACACACACACACACACACACACACACACGAGGAGGAAACACACACACGAGGAGGAAACACACACACACACACACACACACACACGAGGAGGAAACACACACACGAGGAGGAAAAACACACACACACACACACACACGAGGAGGAAACACACACACGAGGAGGAAAAACACACACACACACACACGAGGAGGAAAAACACACACACACACACACGAGGAGGAAACACACCTCCACTTTATTCAGAAATATGCAATTTTATGCAGATGCAGATATTTATGAAAGCTCATATCTGCCACACAAGGGGAAAAAATAATGCTTTGGTAAATCTTAATTATGAGTTAAAAGATACAAATTATGACAAAAATATCAAAATTATGATTAAATTATTATTGATATTAAAAAGTCAAAATGATGAATTTTTATGGCAATTGCGACTAAGTTGTAATTGATTTATGGTGCGGTGCGGTACGGTACGGTACGGTGCAGTACGGTGCGGTACGGTGCGGTACGGTACAGGACGGGTCGGGTCGGGGTGGTGAACCATGATCCGGCTTGCGTTTCCACTGAGCGGTGCGGTGCGGTGCGGTACGGTGCGGTGCGGTACGGTGCGGTGCGGTGCGGTACGGTGCGGTACGGTGCGGTGCGGTGCGGTGCGGTGCGGTGCGGTACGGTGCGGTGCGGTGCGGTGCAAGGCAAGGCAAGGCAAGTTTATTTATATAGCACATTTCATACACAATGGTAATTCAAAGTGCTTTACATAGAAGAAATTAAAACAAAAGAAATCAGAAAAATTAAAACAGTTTAGAATAAAAAATAAAATACAGAATTAAAACATTAAATAAAATACAGTACAAACAGTCGGATGAGCAGTGGCACAGTGCTCATTCAGTAAATGCATAGGTAAACAGAAGTGTTTTGAGTCTGGATTTGAATGTGACTACTGTAGGAGCACATCTGATCTCTTCTGTAGGAGCACATCTGATCTCTACTGTAGGAGCACATCTGATCTCTACTGTAGGAGCACATCTGATCTCTTCTGTAGGAGCACATCTGATCTCTTCTGTAGGAGCACATCTGATCTCTTCTGTAGGAGCACATCTGATCTCTACTGTAGGAGCACATCTGATCTCTTCTGTAGGAGCACATCTGATCTCTTCTGTAGGAGCACATCTGATCTCTTCTGTAGGAGCACATCTGATCTCTTCTGTAGGAGCACATCTGATCTCTACTGTAGGAGCACATCTGATCTCTACTGTAGGAGCACATCTGATCTCTTCTGTAGGAGCACATCTGATCTCTTCTGTAGGAGTACATCTGATCTCTTCTGTAGGAGCACATCTGATCTCTTCTGTAGGAGCACATCTGATCTCTTCTGTAGGAGCACATCTGATCTCTACTGTAGGAGCACATCTGATCTCTACTGTAGGAGCACATCTGATCTCTACTGTAGGAGCACATCTGATCTCTACTGTAGGAGCACATCTGATCTCTACTGTAGGAGCACATCTGATCTCTACTGTAGGAGCACATCTGATCTCTACTGTAGGAGCACATCTGATCTCTACTTTAGGAGCACATCTGATCTCTACTGTAGGAGCACATCTGATCTCTTCTGTAGGAGCACATCTGATCTCTTCTGTAGGAGCACATCTGATCTCTTCTGTAGGAGCACATCTGATCTCTTCTGTAGGAGCACATCTGATCTCTACTGTAGGAGCACATCTGATCTCTACTGTAGGAGCACATCTGATCTCTACTGTAGGAGCACATCTGATCTCTTCTGTAGGAGCACATCTGATCTCTTCTGTAGGAGCACATCTGATCTCTTCTGTAGGAGCACATCTGATCTCTACTGTAGGAGCACATCTGATCTCTACTGTAGGAGCACATCTGATCTCCTCTGTAGGAGCACATCTGATCTCCTCTGTAGGAGCACATCTGATCTCTACTGTAGGAGCACATCTGATCTCTTCTGTAGGAGCACATCTGATCTCTACTGTAGGAGCACATCTGATCTCCTCTGTAGGAGCACATCTGATCTCTTCTGTAGGAGCACATCTGATCTCTACTGTAGGAGCACATCTGATCTCTACTGTAGGAGCACATCTGATCTCTACTGTAGGAGCACATCTGATCTCTACTGTAGGAGCACATCTGATCTCTACTTTAGGAGCACATCTGATCTCTACTGTAGGAGCACATCTGATCTCTTCTGTAGGAGCACATCTGATCTCTTCTGTAGGAGCACATCTGATCTCTTCTGTAGGAGCACATCTGATCTCTTCTGTAGGAGCACATCTGATCTCTACTGTAGGAGCACATCTGATCTCTACTGTAGGAGCACATCTGATCTCTACTGTAGGAGCACATCTGATCTCTTCTGTAGGAGCACATCTGATCTCTTCTGTAGGAGCACATCTGATCTCTTCTGTAGGAGCACATCTGATCTCTACTGTAGGAGCACATCTGATCTCTACTGTAGGAGCACATCTGATCTCTACTGTAGGAGCACATCTGATCTCTTCTGTAGGAGCACATCTGATCTCTTCTGTAGGAGCACATCTGATCTCTACTGTAGGAGCACATCTGATCTCTTCTGTAGGAGCACATCTCATCTCTTCTGTAGGAGCACATCTGATCTCTACTGTAGGAGCACATCTGATCTCTTCTGTAGGAGCACATCTGATCTCCTTTGTAGGAGCACATCTGATCTCTACTGTAGGAGCACATCTGATCTCTTCTGTAGGAGCACATCTGATCTCTTCTGTAGGAGCACATCTGATCTCTTCTGGAAGCTGGTTCCAGCTACGGCTGGCATAGTAGCTAAAAGCAGACTCACCATGCTTAGAGTGAACCCTTGGTATTTCCAGCTGATGTGATCCTAGTGATCTGAGTGATCTGTTGGGTTTATATTCAGTGAGCATATCTGCAATGTATTGAGGTCCTAGGCCATTGAATGATTTATATACCAGTAATAATACTTTAAAATCAATTCTATATGTAACTGGCAGCCAGTGTAAAGACCTGAGGACTGGTGTGATGTGTTCATATGTTCTGGTTCTGTATGAGCTGCAACTGTCTAATGGTCTTTTTAGGAAGGCCAGTGAGGAGTCCATTACAATAATCCACCCTGCTGGTGATGAAAGCATGCACAAGTTTCTCTAAGTCTTGACTGGAAACAAAGCATCTAATTCTTGCAATATTTTTCAGATGATAATATGCTGATTTAGTTATTGCTTTGACATGACTACTGAAACTAAGGTCTGACTCTAGAGACACACCCAGATTCCTGACTTGATTTTTAGTTGTTTGACCCCTAGACTGAAGGTATGCGTTCACCTTGAGAACTCCATCTTTGTTTCCAAACGCAATGACTTCAGTTTTGTCTTTGTTTAACTGAAGAAAGTTTTGGCACATCCAATTGTTTACTTCATCAATGCATTGGCAAAGGGAGTCAATGGGGCTGTAATCGTTAGGCGATAGGGCTAAGTAGAGCTGTGTGTCGTCTGCATAGCTGTGGTAAGAGATTTGGTTCTTTCTCATTATTTGGCTCATCGGGAGCATGTACAGGTTGAATAGGAGTGGCGCAAGAAATGTCATGGATGTCCACTCAGACCTATGCTCTCCTATAGTCACATAATAACCTCTCCCTTCTAAGTATGACCTGAACCATTTTAGGACTATCCCAGAAAGCCCGACCCAGTTTTCCAGCCTGTCAAGAAGTATGTTGTGATCGACAGTGTCAAATGCAGCACTGAGGTCGAGTAGTACTAGAACTGATAATTTGCTTGTGTCAGTATTTAAGCGAATATCGTTTATTATCTTTATGAGCGCTGTCTCTGTGCTGTGATGCGGTCGGAAACCAGATTGAAAGTAGTCAAAGTATCCATTCGAGCTTAAGAATTTGTTCAGCTGATTGAAGAAAACTTTTTCAATGATCTTGCCTATGAAAGGAAGATTTGAGATCGGTCTATAGTTGTTTAATATGGTCTTATCCAGATTGCTCTTTTTCAGGAGGGGCTTGACAACTGCAGTTTTCAGGGAGTTCGGAAAACTCTCAGAGAGAAGTGAGGCATTTACCACTTCTAGGAGATCTGCTTTTAAGCTGTGTAACACACTTTTGAAGAAAGATGTGGGAAGTGCGTCAAGGGCGCAGGTTGATGTTTTAAGGTGCTGTACGATTTCTTCCAAAATTTTGCCATCAATTTCTTTGAAATCAGACATAGTGACTACTTTCTCAGGCTGTTGTGTGATCTGTCTGACCCCAGTGCGGCTCAAGGATGTGCTGATCACCTTTCTGATATTATTGATTTTCTCAGAGAAGAAAGAAGCAAACTCACTGCACTTGCTCTCTGAGAGCATTTCACTGGGAATCTGGCTTGGGGGGTTTGTCAGTCTCTCTACAGTAGCAAAAAGAGTGCGTGTGTTGTTTATATTGCTGTTTATAATATTTGAGAAGAAAGTCTGTCTAGCTTTGCCTAGTTCCTTATTGAAAGCATGGATGCTGTCTTTGTAGATGTTATAATGGACTACAAGTTTTGTCTTCCGCCACATGCGCTCTGCTTTTCTGCGTTGTCTTTTCATATTTTGCACTGCTGTTGAGTTTCTCCAAGGTGCTTTCTGTCTGCCATTCTTTCTCCTGACTTTCACAGGAGCAATAATCAATTATACTCTTAACTTTTGAGTTAAAAGAATCAAGGAGAAAATCAACAGAGTCAGCAGATATGCTTGGTGTTAAAGATATAGCCTTCATAAATAGCACACTAGTGTTCTCATTTAAGCATCTCTTCTTGACAGACACAGATCTAGCTTCAATGGCAGGAGAGATCAATATATAAAAGAAAATACAAAAATGATCAGACAGTGCTACGTCCTTCATAACAATCGATGAAATGTTTAGACTAGAGATGTTCCGATACCCCTTCTCCCTTCCCGATACTGATTCCGATACCTGGACTCGGGGTATATGCCGATACCGAGTAATGATCCGATACTTGGATGTGTACAGTATCTATACAGCTGCAATTCATACTAGCACTGTATGAATTGATATAATTATTTTATGGTGTGTTTCAGACTTATCCCTTAACTAAACATGAACAAATACATACAGTGAACTAGAGTATTTTTATTATCTGACATACATTTCACAGCAATATATTATTTATCTTTCTTAAGTGAAAAAGAACTTAAAATGCAACCACACAACTAATACTGTAAACTGAAAAAGGTATTTTAGTTTTACAATATAACTGCATAAAAAAGTGCAACAAATAAATCTAGGAATCTAAAAAATTATATATGAATAATATAAGAAAATAATCTCTTTATAATTTAAAGTCCATAAACAATTTTGTTAAATAAACGGCATTTCAGTTTTGACCGCGGCTGGTCATCCAGAACAATAAACTCGATACATGTCGTCGGTTGTATTTATCGCTCGTTGGCTGTCTTTTGAAAACATTTCTCTTTGTTTGAATGAAGCTTTTAGAGATTGTTGGTTCTGGTGCGGCTCATTCTTCTCTGCCCTTGCCTTTGTGTAATCGTGTTCTGCGAGGTAACGCGTCTTCAAATGCTTTAAGTTACTCGTGTTGAAGTTGCTAATCTTGTTCCACCCTTGCAGTATGGCATACGGGACATGTCGCCGTTTTACTGTCTGGTTGGTCCAGTCTGAAACACTGCTAAACAGCGGACACACTGATAGCGCGCACGCGTTTTCTTCTTCACTGTTTTAAACATTGGTAGCTTGTGGCATCAGCACAACTTCCTGTGTCGCCACGAGCAACCACTGTTTAGAGCAGCGAAGAAAAATTGATCTCCGATTTGTAGCGTTATGCAAAGCTAGCGTTCATTACTAGATATTGTTAAGAAAATGGTATCGGATCGGTGCATGGGTAGAAGTACTCGCCGATACCGATGCCAGCATTTTTTATTGGTATCGGCGGCATTTCCGATACTAGTATCGGAATCGGAACAACTCTAGTTTAGACCCTAACTGATAAGTAAATCTAGAGTGTGTCCACGATTATGTGTGGGTCCATGTACATGCTGAGTCAGATCAAAAGTTTTGAAAACAGTTTTGATTTCTTTTGCCATGTTGGTTTCTGCATTATCTATGTGAATGTTAAAATCTCCAGCAATAGCAAAACGGTCAAACTCTGAAGAAATTGTTGATAACAGTTCTGTAAAGTCTTCAGCAAAGGCTGGAGAGTATTTTGGAGGCCTGTAAACAATGATAAGTAAAATGCGTGGAGCACCTTTTAACACAATACCCAGATATTCGAAAGACGAGTAATTCCCAAATGATATTTGCTTACATTGATAGACAGCTTTAAAAAGAGCAGCTAAACCTCCACCTCTTCTGACAGCTCTGCAGACACTCATAAAAGTAAAGTTAGGAGGGGCTGTTTCATTGAGGACTGTTGCACTGCAGCTGTCTTCTAGCCAAGTTTCATTTAGCAACATAAAATCCAGGTTGTATGTGGTGTTTAAGTCGTTGCTCTGGTGTTATTGGAGGCTGTAATATGCGGTCCTGGTTTCCCTCGCTGTTTTCCAGAAAGTCGTCCTTGGGTGCTGAATCTTGGAGCAGTGCTAGTATGTCACAGTCTGTCTGTGGTGAGCTCTCTGGGCAGGGCTCAGCTGAGATTGTGTCCGTGAGCAGAGGTTGTTGTGGCTGAGTGGTGTTATCGTTGTCATTGTGTGATGTGTCAACCGCATGCCCTTTCAGGTGCTGAAGTGAAATCCTGTGGTCATTCATATTGTATCCAGGCGTGTGTGTGCCGTTGAGTGGATTGGCACACATTGCAGAAGGATGACGGAGGGAGAAGTAGATATTGTCTTTTAGCACTCTTGAACCAAGTTTGTTTGGGTGGTGGCCATCCTGTTGAAACAGTTGCCTCTGACTCCAGAAAAGATTGAAGTTGTCAATGAAGTTCACTCCTTTTACATAGCAGGTTTTTTGCAGCCATGTATTAAGCCCAAGCAACCGTGAAAACCTGTTTGTTCCTCTTGCTGGGAGTGGTCCACTGATGAATGTTTGAACTTTCAGTCTTAAGTGTTTCAAAACGTTCATTGAAATCCTTCTTAAGGAGTTCCGACTGCTCTTTATGAATATCATTCTTCCCCACATGAATGATGAGTCGATTTGCAGTCTTATGTTTCATCAGAATGTCCTGAAGTTCTCTGTTTACATCAGAAGTTGTTGCTTGTGAAAGGCAGCATGTTGTTGTATCCCTGCTACTAATGTTTCTGATTATGGAGTCGCCCACTATCAGAGTCCTGGGTCCGGCTGCACTCTGAGCTGAGTGCCGCTGTCTGCTCGACC
Source organism: Meda fulgida (assembly GCA_030578275.1). Lineage (NCBI taxonomy): Eukaryota > Metazoa > Chordata > Actinopteri > Cypriniformes > Leuciscidae > Meda > Meda fulgida. The sequence goes on along the minus strand of CM060634.1, from coordinate 288,236 downwards.
TCGAGCGCCAGTTAGCATCAGTGTTAGCTACAGGCTGATTCAGTCTGTGTTCGATCACATTCATCAAATTTGGGGATTCCTCATTCATTAATACTTCAAATCTGTTCTCAAGATATATAGGCGGTGGTAGGAGACCAGTGTTTGCAATCCTTGTCAGAGCCGTATCTGGGGTAGAGGATGCTATACTGCAGCAATATATGATGCTCGTGACAATCTGATGTCTCGAGTGCCTTTGGGTCTCGCTCCCTGTTTGTACCATCGATTTGTAAGTCGATCGGCTTGTTTCTCTACACTCAGTATAGCCTGTCGAGGAGCATGAGATTCATGGGACTCACCGGCTGTATGCTGAGGGTGTCCATGACGAAGCTCTGTTGTGTGTCCCGTCTGGTTTGGTGGTCCCGCAATTAACTTTGTTTCAAGAACTGCAATCCTTTGTAGAAGTCTGTGGCAGTTAGAGCAGCAAGTAGATTCCAGAGGAGGCATTTTCTTATCCTTATGGATGTAGGCAGTTGTGTTTTCAGTGGCAGGCTGGTCGAATAAAAGAATTCTGCTTTTTTTGTAGTAATCCAAGCGTTTGAGCACTGTGCTGATTTGCTGAAGTTAAAATTAGGTGATAAAAGGAGATAAAATATAAAAATATAAAAGCGATAGAGCAAAGCGCGGAGCAGTAAGCAAGAGCGTCCGAACAGCAGCTGAGGGGGGGGAGATTGAAGGTACGGTGCGGTGCGGTACAGGA
>CM060634.1:222500-275000 GCA_030578275.1 Meda fulgida | reverse complement strand
GAAAAAGGTTTATTTATTTATTTTTGATGTACCGTAATTGTTCCAAAATCCCACCTTATGAACATTGTTCAGTCAAAGGTCCCGGGAGTTTCTCTCTTGACTCACAGATAGGGTCAGATTTCTCAATGTTCTGCTTAATTTGGGGATTTTTGTTGCATCTCATTAGAAATATGATTAGATCTCCTGCAGCAAGAGGGCGCTAGAGATCTGCTCTAGTTAAGTGTTTGTATAGAAATTTACAAACTAACCACATAATATCTACTAATATTTAAATATTTATGTATTTCATAAGGAAGCGAGCAATCATAATCTTTACGTATGAAGTTTTATAAGATATTAAATATGGTTAATACAAGTGATCAGACAACAATTTAATATATGATAGCAAACTACCATACAACATGCAGGGCTTGACATTAACACCCGCCAAACGCGGGTGGATTTCAGCCGTGGCGGGTAACCAGTCACTCCCGCTAGCCACTTTGGCGTGTTGAAAATTTGTAGTCTTGTCAAAAGGCATCTGAATAACAAACGAATTGCAATTTGACAATATACGACACTACAACTCCCATGAGTACTACCTGCACATAGCCTAGTTTGCTCACTGGTCCATTCGTGAAGCCTCTCTTGAACGACAACACTGTAGATTAAGAGATTAAACTCGCAGACTGAGGGCTGTTTTAGTCTGCTCTTAATTATCAACTTAACCAGCGGCAGCGATGATATATCGATCTTTTTAATAGCAGGAGAATCCAGACCACAGGCGCGTCTCGCGCTCTCCTGCAGTGCTCGTGCACGCGCCATGACAGACTTTTGTCAAACGACAATATAAAGTTGAATCAAGTCAAGTGTATTTATATAGCGCTTTTCACAATATAGATTGCATTAAAGCAGATTCACAGTATCAATCAAATAACATAACAAGGCTGATCAATGGTATTGGTTAATTAAGTTGAATATCCCCAACTGAGTAAGCCAAAGAAAACACAGGGCAGCCACAGTCCCTCAGACCTGCAGACCAGCAGCTTCCCGCCTTCACATGATGACGATCTCTGTCATCACACGCGACTGGTCGCACACACACACACACACACACACACACACACACACGCACGCACACACACACACACACACACACACACACACACACACACTCACACACACACACACACACACACACACACACACACACACACGCACGCACGCACGCACACACACACACACACACACACACACACATACACACAGCGTTCAGTGAGTGCGCGTGCCCGAGCAGTGCGTATAACAAATGCGCAGGAGAACGAGAGAAAGAGAAAAGGCAGAGCTGAGATAAAGAAAAAATAATCTTCATGATTAAGGGACACCGTGTTTTAATAGAATGAATCATGCCATGAAAGAAAGCAGGAATAATCTGGAAAATAAAGACCTGTAGGCTATCCCTGTTTCGGGTGGACATATCTCAGTTACTCAGAGCTTCATGATGGTTATTAATCCAGTCAGAGCTCTGAGGAAATGCAAAACAAACAATCCAAAGTCCCCAAAACGGTCATATAGGCCTATATACAGTTTTAATTGTGTGTGTGTGTGTTTGTGTGTGTGTGTGTGTGTGTGTGTGTGAGTGAGTGAGTGAGTGAGTGAGTGAGTGAGTGAGTGAGTGACTGAGCGAGTGTGTGTGTGTGTTTGTGTGTGTGTGTGTGTGTGTGTGTGAGTGAGTGAGTGAGTGAGTGAGTGACTGAGCGAGTGTGTGTGTGTGTGTGAGTGAGTGTGTGTGTGTGTGTGTGTGTGTGTGTGTGTGTGTGTGTGTGTGTGTGTGTGTGTGTGTGTGTGTGTGTGTGTGTGTGTGTGTGTGTGAGTGAGTGAGTGAGTGAGTGAGTGACTGAGCGAGTGTGTGTGTGTGTGTGTGAGTGAGTGTGTGTGTGTGTGTGTGTGTGTGTGTGTGTGTGTGTGTGTGTGTGTGTGTGGTGTGTGTGTGTGTGTGTGTGTGTGAGTGAGTGAGTGAGAGAGTGAGCTAGTGTGTGTGTGTGTTACTACTAAACTGCACTGGAATATTTAGTTCGGGTGTGTGTTTATCTCTCGAGGCCGGCGATGTGTGTGAGATCACGTGTCGCTTGTAAACAGGCGAGGAACCAATAAAATCAAACCACCTAGAACAGAACAAACGCTTATTAAAACTGTGTGAGGTCAGAAATATCAACTTCATTCACAAGGAAAACAAGTTTATTTCTCTGACTCCACTGACAGATATGTGTTCTTGTTTTAAGCACAAACTCCCTTCATTTTGATTTTTTTTTTCAGTAAACAAGACTTAATATTTTTAGTCATGTTGCTTCTCCAGTAAATGTATCTTTATTTCCGAATTTGTAGATATTTATACTGGGGAAACAACCATATCTACACATTCAGAACAAACCAGTGTGTGTGATTCACATGTGTGCAGTTGTGATTTATGCAGCATGTGTTTGTGCACCTGTGTGTGATTTACTGCAGGGAATCCGTGCGTGGAGAGTGTATGGATCGTTCATATGCATGTGTTGTACATGAAACTCACATGTGTGTTTACAGATGAAGGAGACATGACCCTGTGTGTGTGTGTGTGTGTGTGTGTGTGTGTGTGTGTGTGTGTGTGTGTGTGTGTGTGTGTGTGTGTGTGTGTGTGTGTGTGTGTGTGTGTGTGTAATTACGCTTTTCCTCTTCAGTTTCAGACAGAACACTAAACATCTGCACATGTGGAAACTGCACACTTCATTGTGTGTGTGAGTGTGTGTGTGTGTGTGTGTGTGTGTGTGTGTGTGTGTGTGTGTGTGTGTGTGTGTGTGTGTGTGTGTGTGTTCAGCCAAGCTTTCCTAATTAACACGTCATATTGAAGTATATAAACCCAAATGTCTGCATTGTGTTTGTGTGGGAGAAGGGAGAGCTAATGGCCGTCATTAGTATAATCAGTGTAATTAACAGCTGCAAACCAGCACTGATGCCGCCATAACCCCAGAGGCCTCAGCCGCGTGCGGGAATAGAAGCTCGTGAAAAATAATAGACTTTACCTCCTCGTGGCAGGCGATCAAGTCATCTTCATTTATACAGCGCTTTTAACAGTGTAGATTGTTTCACAGCAGCTTTACAGAGATAAACTTATAATTTAAGAAACAGAGTGTTTTGGCTTTATAGCGGTTTGTGAATAATGTTATTTTCCAGCTAAAGGTAGGAGTTAGGGTCAGTGTCTCACGTGTATTTGCAGAATCTAGGAGTGTCAATATAAATGAATTGAATTAAATATTGAAATATTAACATAAATATTCTAAATTGTATATATCATACATTTAATTAAAATAATTAAATAAAATATTGTGTTTTACGATATAATAATAAAATTTTATTCTAAATAAATTTACTTGACTTCCCCCCCCCCCAGCAATTTCTAGTGTTGTGGGAATTCATTAAAATAACAGTTATTGATCTGAATAATGAATATTGTCTTTACGGCTGAATTTTGGCTGAATTTCATATTCATCATATTTGATGTCAAGTCACTTTTATTTATACAGCGCTTTTTACAACGCAGAGAGTTTCACAGCAGCTTTACAGAGATTACAGAAAAATAACAAAGTTTGTTTCCAGAAGAAAATAGCGTCACAGTCCAGCTTAAGTTCGTCCAGTGATGGAAGAAAAGTTCAATTTAGTTCATTTATATATATATATATAGTGCTGGCTCTGGAGTTAACCGTGATGTCATCGTCCAGCTCAGCTCAGTTCTCATAATGCTGTCAGTGTAGGAGATCAATAATATTCAAGTTTCAAGTTTGTATTTATTTATATAGCACATTTAAAAACAGCAAACAGGGCTGACCAAAGTGCTGAACAATACTCCAGATAAAGAACAAGGACAAACCACTCATTCATGACAGAAGCTCACAGTGAGTTAGAAGCTAAACAAGAAAACTAGTTTTTAACAGAGGACCAGGCCTCAGGTTTCGTGTGGGATTGTGTGGAAAGAGAAGAAATTTAAACTCAATTCTAAAATGCACATGTAGCCAATGCAGTGATTTTAAGATAGGTGAAACATGATCAAATTTACGTTTTCTTTTGAGGAGGTTTGCCGCAGCAGCTGGAGACGAGCAATAGAGTGTTTGGGTGTGCCACAGTAAACAGCTGCGGTGATCAGACCGCGATGCAATGAGCGCAAACTCAGGTTTTCTCAGAAAGGGAGGATTTGATCTTAGAGAGAAGATGGAGCTGGAAAAACAAGAACTAATAACTGCATTTATTTGACTTTAATATTGATGAAGTTTGCATCATTGATTCTGTTATTCTGAAGCTGCTTTGTAATCAACAATCTGTATTTTTTAAAGCACTGTAGAAATAAGCTGACTTGCCTGTGTTTTGGTCAAATAGATTTCATCATTGCTGAAAAGCATCCAGGCTGGTTTATGGTGATTACTGGTGATTAATGGAGTTTAATGGTGATTAATGGTGTTTAATGGTGTTTAATGGTGATTAATGGTGATTACCGGCGACTAATGGCGTTTAATGGTGATTAATGGTGTTTAATGGTGTTTAATGGTGATTAATGGTTATTACTGGTGACTAATGGTGATTACTGGTGAATAATGGTGATTAATGGTGATTAATGGCGTTTAATGGTGATTAATGGTGATTACTGGTGACTAATGGTGATTACTGGTGTTTTATTGCGATTAATGGTGATTACTGGTGATTAATGGCGTTTAATGGTGATTAATGGTGATTACTGGTGATTAATGGCATTTAATGGCGATTAATGGTGATTAATGGTGTTTAATGGTGTTTAATGGTGATTACTGGTGATTTATTGCGATTAATGGTGATTACTGGTTATTAATGGTGATTACTAGTGATTAATGGTGTTTAACAGTGATTAATGGTGTTTAATGGTGATCAATGGTGTTTAATGGTGATTTATTGTGATTAATGATGTTTAATGGTGATTACTGGTGATTTCTTGTGATTAATGGTGATTAATGGTGATTAATGGTGATTAATCGTGTTTAATGGTTTAATGTTTCATTAGTGATTACTTTTCTTGGCACTCAAAGCGCTTTACATAAAGGGGGAATCTCCTCAACCACCACAAGTGTGCAGCATCACCTGATGCGACGGCAGCCACACTGCGCCAGAACGCCCACCACACACCAGCTTACTGGCAGAGAGGAGACAGTGATGAAGCCAATCAGTATATGGGGATGATTAGGAGGCCATGATGGACAGAGGCCACTGGGGCAGATTTGGCCAGGATGCCGGGGCTACACCCCTACTCTTTCGAAAGACATCCTGGGATTTTTGTGACCACAGAGAGTCAGGGCCTCGTTTATCGATTAATGGTGTTTACTGGTGATTAATGCTGGCCTGTTCTCTCGGATGAAGTGGGTAGCAGTAGCAGCGGTCAGCGATGGCTTTTCACTTAGAGAAGTGCTGTTGTTGTGTTGGGAAAGCCTTCCTGAGCTGCCAAACGTTACGCTTATCCTCGGATGGACTGCAGAACACATTACGGGTCAAACCGGTCCCCTTTCTCTCTCTCTCTCTCTCTCTCTCTCTCTCTGTTTTTCGCTCAGACTGTGTTTGGGCCAGATCTCGTCTCTCTGACGTCTCTGGTCTTTCATGTGTCCATAACTCTGAGTCTCCGGCCGAGAGGTGCTGGTTCCTCCTCACTGAACTGGGGTCAGACACATTAACCCTGGCCAACATCTGTGAAACAACACCAGTCCAGCTGTGCTCAGATACTGGGAGAAACTTCCCAATACATCCCACAGAAACAACCAGTACTAGTATGACCAACAAGCAGCCCACCAACGGCAATCAGTCTTACTTTCATCAAGTTAGACCAATCAATGTTTTCATGTTAAAAAAAAGTGATGACTAAATTGGGTAACACTTTATTTTAGAGTGTCCTTTGTTACATATGTTACATGTACTTACCATAGTAATAACAGTAAATTATGCATAATTACATGCAACTAAACCTCAACCACATCCTAATCCTACCCTAACCCTATAAGTACATGTAGTTGCTTTATATTACTCGTACTTAAATATATAATTATACTGTAACAATGACACCTTAAAATAAAGTGTAACCCTAAATTGTAAGACTAGCCTGGGCAGTTTATGCTACCAGCCCTCAATCTCATTTAAACTCATAATAATTTGTACAAGTCGACTCTTTGGCTAAATCATTATAAATGGCCAATGAAATGTTTACAAACCGATCAATAGAAACTGGCTTTCATATGTCCATTGCATTACTGCAAGTAGAGATGTCAAGGTCAAAGGTCAAAAGGGCATCCGGTAAATAAGGTCAAATGACCCTCTGAAGAATCCTAGTTTATACATCCAAATAGAGACATTTCCCAGCCTCCCCTCTGACTGAATGAATAAATACATGTGTCAAGTCACCTTCATTTATACAGCGCTTTTAACTATATAGTGTTTCAAAGCAGCTGTACAGTGATAACAGCAGATTAAAGTAAAAGAGATTGTTTTGGCCTTACAGCAGATCTAGAATAAAGTTATTGTCCAGCTAAAGTTGGTTTTGATTGATTCACTTCCATTGCAAAGATCATTAGTTATTAACTCAGCGGCCGCTTAAACGTGTTCATTTGCACGACAACAGTGGCTCTCAGGGGAGAGACTAGTGGACACTTCAGGACTGCGTTGTCGTCGTGTCCAGGCGCTGGTCCTTCATCAGATCTGGATACGGCCTGGATCCGGCGGAATGCGGTTAAACCTCGGGATAAACAGGGAGACTAATATTAGGGCAACCACCCAGTAGAGCATTACAATAATATAGCCTTGAGGTCATGAACGCATGCACACACACACACACAGGTTCCTAACCGAAGACGAAGAGTAAATAGAGCAGCCATCAGGTGTTAGACAGTATTCTAGGTTATTACGTGTGGAAGTTTTTTGTCCAATAATTAGAATCTCTGTTTTTTCAGAATTTAGTAATAGGAAATTACTAGTCATTCAGTTTTTATATCAGCTATGCATTCCGTTAATTTTGGGAATTGGTCATTTTCGTCAGGGCGTGAAGAAATATAGAGCTGAGTATCATCGGCATAACAGTGAAAGCTAATGCCATGCTTCCTAATGATATCTCCTTATGGTAGCATGTACAGTGTGTGTGTGTGTGTGTGTGTGTGTGTGTGTGTGTGTGTGGTGTGTGTGTGGTGTGTGTGTGTGTGTGTGTGTGTGTGTGGTGTGTGTGTGTGTGTGTGTGTGTGTGTGTGTGTGTGTGTGGCATGTACAGAGTGAACAGCAGCGGTCCCAGTACTGAGCCTTGTGGTACGCCATACTGAACTTGTGATCGATAAGACATCTCTTCATTTACTGCTCCAAACTAAGGGCGGCAGTGGCTCAGTGGTTCATGTGGGTTGTCAACAAACTGGAAGGTTGGTGGTTCAATCCTCGGTTCCACCTGACCAACTGTCGAGGTGTCCATGAGCAAGACACCTAACCCCAGCTGCTCCTGATGAGCTGGATGGCGCCTTGTAATGCTGACACCCGCCGTCGGTGTGTGAATGGGTGAATGTGAGGCAATATGTAGAAGCGCTTTGGTGGCCCAGTGGGTCTGTGAAAGCGCTATATAAATGCAGTCCATTTACCAAACTGATAATGGTCAGATAAGGATGATTTAAACCATGCTAATGCAATACCACTTATGCCAACATAAATTTCAAGTCTATTTAAAAGAATGTTGTTGTCAATAATATCAAATGCAGCACTAAGATCGAGTAACACTAAAAGAGACCGAGATCGGATGATAAGAGCAAAAGTCGATAGAGACTGTTATTGAATGGAAAGGTCAGCAACTTTGAGACCTAAGAAAACTACACACATCCATTTCTATTACAGCTCTAAAGTGTGTCTGGGTTTGAATAATCAAAGTCATTATTCAGTCAGCTTTATTTCTGTAGTGCTACAGATTATTTCAAAGCAGCTTTACAGTGATAACAGAAAAACACATGCATTTGGTCTGTTGTTCAGCTGAAGTCAGTGTTGATTCAGTCCTGTTATAAAGACCATCAATTATTGAATTCATTTTTTTTTTTCATCTATAAAGCAGTTCTGCAGAAAGAGATGTCATCGTTACTTCTACTCCAACAACAAAGCCGTGAAACCCAAGCATGAGTCGATGTGAGGTGAGCTTTAGATGACGGCTGCATGTGCTTGTTAGGAACTTTTACCCATATAACTGGATGAATGAAGGTTGAACACAGGCAATGGAGGAACAGAAAACTGTTAGAATTTATCAGAAAGATGACCAAAAGTCTTTCGGGTTTAGAATGACATGAGGGGTGAGTGATTCATGACAGGATTAATAAACTAACCCTTTAAGTCACACAACAAAAAAATCATATACTTATCTAATTTATTATGTGGTCTATGATCACAAGTGAAAATGTCACAATCAATTTGGCTTTTCATGTTCACAATGTCATCCAGAAAATGAGGCAACAAAACAAAAAAAATCAGACGTGGGTTCATGAGTGACTGTCGCCACTTCTTTACATTAGTCTGTATGTTAATGAATTAAGTTGTTAGCATTATATTTCCTCTGCGCTTGTGTTGAGGCTCAGGTGAAAGGTCTGAACCAGAAGCTGGTCTGAAACGCTCACACCTGGAATGTGTTTGAGGCTCGTCATGGATCTGCCAGATGTGTTTGAGGCTCGTACACAGACTCATGTCCCCTATAAAGGGCTTCCCTCCAGGGCCAGATGTTCTGCACTCATGGATTTTTACAGCTGCTGAGAAATATGCATTGCTAATCTAACACAGACAAACAACACTGTCTGAAGTGGCTCTCGGTCCAACACAGGAACCGTTCTGAGCTTTTCACAAATCATTTTATAATCATTTAACCTCTTCTGCACAATGTACAACATGATCCCTGTCTTTCTATTGGATAATGGCTGTTTTTGAGGACTGGGTTTGACACAAACCCATGTCTTTTTTTCTTTTTTTTTTGGCCTCATTTACATCTTTTCTGGATAACATTGTGAACATGAGAAGCCAGATTGATTCTGACATTTCACTTGTGATCTAGACCACATAATAAATCGGATAAGTATTACATTTTTTGTAGTGTGACTTAAAGGGTTAGTTAATCCTGTAATTAATTATTCACCCTCATGTTGTTCCAAACCCGTAATACTTTCGGTCATCTTTCTGATGAAGTCTAAGAGTTTTCTGTACCTCCATTGACAGTCCTACGCAACTAGCCCCAGAACAGATGTAAAGATGTCATTACAGTAATCCATGGGACTATAGGGGTTCAACCTTAGTTTTTATATAGTGTGTAATATATATATATATATATATATATATATATAATATATATATATATATATATATATATATATATATATATATATATATATATATATATATATATATAGTGTGTGTGTGTGTGAAATATGTATATACAGGTCCTTCTCAAAAAATTAGCATTTTGTGATAAAGTTCAGTTATTTTCCATAATGTAATGATAAAAATTAAACTTTCATATATTTTAGATTCATTGCACACTAACTGAAATATTTCAGGTCTTTTATTGTTTTTAATACTGATGATTTTGGCATACAGCTCATGAAAACCCAAAATTCCTGTCTCATAAAATTAGCATATTTCATCCGACAATAAAAGAAGTGGGTTTTTAATACAAAAAAAGTCAACCTTCAAATAATTATGTTCAGTTATGCACTCAATACTTGGTCGGGAATCCTTTTGCAGAAATGACTGCTTCAGTGCGGCGTGGCATGGAGGCAATCAGCCTGTGGCACTGCTGAGGTGTTCTGGAGGCCCAGGATGCTTCGAGAGCGGCCTTAAGCTCATCCAGAGTGTTGGGTCTTTGCGTCTCTCAATTTTGTCTACACAATATCCCACAGATTCTCTATGGGGTTCAGGTCAGGAGAGTTGAGCACAGTAATACCATGGTCAGTAAACCATTTACCAGTGGTTTTGGCACTGTGAGCAGGTGCCAGGTCGTGCTGAAAAATGAAATCTTCATCTCCATAAAGCTTTTCATCAGGGTGGAAGCATGAAGTGCTCCAAAATCTCCTGATAGCTGCATTGACCCTGCCCTTGATAAAACACAGTGGACTGACACCAGCAGCTGACATGGCAACCCCAGACCATCACTGACTGTGGGTACTTGACACTGGACTTCAGGGCATTTTGGCATTTCCTTCTCCCCAGTCTTCCTCCAGACTCTGGCACCTTGATTTCCGAATGACATGCAACCACTGAGCAACAGTCCAGTGCTGCTTCCTCTGTAGCCCAGGTCAGGCGCTTCTGCCGCTGTTTCTGGTTCAAAAGTGTCTTGACCTGGGGATGCGGCACCTGTAGCCCATTTCCTGCACACGCCTGTGCACGGTGGCTCTGGATGTTTCTACTCCAGACTCAGTCCCACTGCTTCCGCAGGTCCCCCAAGGTCTGGAATCGGTCCTTCTCCACAATCTTCCTCAGGGTCCGGTCACCTCTTCTCGTTGAGCAGGCGTTTTTTGCCACACTTTTTCCTTCCCACAGACTTCCCACTGAGGTGCCTTGATACAGCACTCTGGGTTTTCATGAGCTGTATGCCAAAATCATCAGTATTAAAACAATAAAACACCTGAAATATATTAGTTGGTGTGCAATGAATCTAAAAAATATGAAAGTTTAATTTTTATCATTACATTATGGAAAATAATGAACTTTATCACAATATGCTAATTTTTTTAGAAGGACCTGTATAGTGCGTGAAACATGCATGTATAGTGGTGTGATATATAGTATGTGATATATGGATTTATAGTGTGTGATATATATATATTATGTAGTGGTGTTGAAATATGGATATATAGTGTGTGATATATGGATATATAGTGTGTGAAATGTGGATATATATATAGTGCGTGATATATGGATGTATAGTGTGTGATATATGGAGATATAGTGTGTGATATATGGAGATATAGTGTGTGATATATGAATATATAGTGGTGTAATATGGATATATATAGTGCGTGATAAATGGAGTTATAGTGTGTGATATATGGAGTTATAGTGTGTGATATATGGATATATAGTGATATGTATTGTGTCTCATGAACGGCCTCATTAAACAACACCAGAATGGACTGGTGATGTGAATGTGACCTCTGACATTCTCTGTTCTGTCAGGAAAAGGTCAGTTCTCTCTCAGAAACACTTTATTGCAGCAGAAGGAAGAATCAAGCTTTAATAAAACACTCGCTATTTGACTATTTCACCATCATAAAAATCAAAAGTGACTAAGTTCCCTTCCAGATTAAGAGTCTCTCTTTCTCTCGCTCTGTCGCTCCGAGCATCTTTTCCTCCGAGTCTCTGGCTCTCTCACTCCCTCTGTCCGCATTGCTGGGATGTTTCTCTGTCTGTGTTATTCTCCTGAATGGTCAGCTTTGGTCAGCTTTGAGGCATTTCTCAGACACAATAGTGGCCTTTTAGATTGTGAATGTTTCTCTGTGTTTGTCTGACCGTAGAGAACATCAACATCCCTCACTCACGATGACTTATTCCCAGATATACTGAAGCAAGTCACGTTACATGACAGATCTGGCTGTTTAGTGTCAAATAAACAATGTTGCAATGCAAAATACATTTATTTTCAGCAAATTTGCATGTTCTGAATGTTGATTTTGCTGAAATTAAATATCAGACTTGTTTATGAAGCAGATATAGATTTGTTTATGTATTCTTTAAGGCAATGCAAAGATTGTCTTTGTTTCTAAGCTTTTTCTTGTTTCTTAATTTGCGTTGTAAAGATGTTTTTCTAGTTAATGCTGTTGTTGCTCATTATATTGCTTTGAACTGACCTTCAGCTGTGAAGTGTTTAACCCTGAAACAGGCACAAAATGATTTAAAAGAGATGTTATGGGTTATTAGTATATTTCCAAATGAATTGATTGATCCAATGATTGACGCTCGGTCAGAATTGAGACATTGTGAGAACATCTGCTCTTTTCTCCATGCAGAGCTCCTGTTTTTCTTCCAGGTTTTCCACTGGTTTATTAGATGATCTCCAGCATATGGTGCGCCTGAAGAAGAAACGTCAGCTCTTGTCCTGTAAAGACTGTCGGTCTTCTGTTCTCTCGGTCTCTCTGAGGAGTGATAGCCAGCGCTCTGTCGTTTCTTGATGTTCTTCCAGTGTTTGCCTTCTGAAAATGGACAAAGCAGAATTTCCCCTACAAACCTTCATTTCATGTGACGTGTGCCGCTTCTTCACGGCAGCCTCTGTTTGTTGGATGAATTTCATTGTTTCCCACCTTGAAAACCGGACAGTTGTTTTGAGTCCTCAGAAAACAAGCGGACGCACAGGGTTGTGCAACATTCAGAACTGAATCGAGAAATTGAATTGAAATCACTTTGCAAACATGATATGGAATTATAATTCGAATATAAACAAGTTATGATGCAAGCAACAAAATGGACAACATTAGATGATATTAATAATTATAATCAAAATCACTTATAGAAAACTGTATTTAATTTAAACAATGTGCCATCATTTAAACTAACGAAAGCTGTCATATCAGTGATGCTAAATGGATCTAATACATGATATACAGTATCGTTATAATTTACTATTTTTGTAATTCTTAGAGTTTGGAAAGCGTGCCACTGTTAAATTCTGTTTGTCTGACAGGACTTCCGGTCATCTTAAGTCTGACTCTAGTGTTGTTCTGTCGGGGGATTTACATCCATCGGTCCGATCGCCACTCAGTTTGGCTCTGCTTAACAAATATCAATCTGACCTTCAGTTCTTGTTGTCGTAGGTCATAAACACACACACACACACACATACACAGCTGTGTGTTTACTGTGGCGTCTCAGTCGGTCAGTGTCTGGGAAGTTAAACAGGCTTTTCAACATTGATTTCAGCATTGCACCTACACATGAGGTACAGTCATCAGAATCTGAAATATCCCTCCTCGTACTCTACCGTACACCTGCGCAGGAGTCGCTCGCGGAGGAACGGCTTGTTAAAGTCGAGCTAATGAGGCCAGCTGACGAAATGTCTGTGTGATGATGATGTATTAATTGAAAAAATGGTCTTCTCTGCAGAGCCGAAACTGGAGAACGTCAGCAACACTTTCTGTTTCCATTCTGAACTATTGGTTTTCAAGATGCTGAGAGTCTGTAGAGAGTTTAATGCTCCAAAATACTCCAGATCCGCAAAAACCATCTTGTGTGCTTCAGACCTCGTGCAATGTACTGTATAATCATTAAAAGTGTGTCTATCTGAGACAGAATGGAGAATCAGATTTACCTCCTTCGACAGAATCGAGTGTCTTTGTGATCATTTTCCTCCTGCGTCACAAATATAGACTTCCAGTTGTGAAAACATTTAACATCACGGTTCTTTATGAGCACTGATGGTTCCATTATTAACCTTAAACATCCACTGAACCTTTCCAGGTTCATTATAGTGGAAAACCTATAACCTTTTCCATAACATGGAAACCCCCCTTTGGAAGCTTTATTTTTAAGTTATGGAAACGGATCGTACATGTATTGTATGTCAAGTCACTTGCATTTGTATAGACCTTTTTACAATAAAGATTCAAAAGCAGCGTTACAGCGATAACAGGAGATTACAGTAACAGAGATCGTTTTGGCTTTACAGCAGATCTAGAATACAGTTTTTGTCCAGTTTAAATACGTTTTTGATTGATACATTTCCGTTGTAAAGATCATTAGTTATCATCTTAGGGGCCGCTAACACGATACCGCTCTACAGAAAACAGAAACTTTATTGTGTGAAAGATAAACCGCTGTAACCGCTCAGACAGATCCGTGTTTCCTGGATGGCTGGATTATTGCTAAGTCACACATTAAACCGGGATTCAGGAAAGAGTTGAAACATCTGAACACTGCCCGCCATTGAAGCCTGACCTTTCACTCGTTCTGTAGGTGTAAATGAGCAGCACTGACTGACGTCAGACTCGGATGAAGAAGCTGCCATTGAGAAAAGAGTGTGTGTGGGAAAGATGGAGGAGAGAAACTGAGTGAAGAGAAGAAAGAGGATGGAAACATCCAAAACTGATGTGACTCTTACGGACAGCTGAATCTGGATCTATTTCCAAAGCAGAGGGCACCAAACCTGACATGGGAATACATGAGGGAGAAAACAAGGAACAGGTGCGACTAATCACTCAACAAATGAGTAACTATGGCAACTAAACACAGGTAAGCTGTTTAACTAAACTACAGATACATGTTGTTAGAGCTGTACAGGGAGAGAAAAATATAGTTTAATATGCTGTAAGTCTCTTTTGATAAAAGGCTCTGACAAATATATGAATGTGAGTATTTGATTTTAGCACTTTTAAAGTACATGATCGAAAAATACTCAAACTCCAAAAACTGATCCTCTTACTCAGTAATTTGTTTTCAAGCCAAATATCTAAACATTGTTAAATCAAGATATATTTACTGGAGAAACAAAATCACTGAAGATATTAAGTCTTGTTTACTGGAAGAAGAAAAACTAATATCTGTCAGTGGAGTCAGAAAAATAAACTTCATTCAAAGGGAAAAGTAGATGATTATTCTGACTCCACTGACAGATATTAGTTCTTGTTTTAGATTTCTTGTTTCTTTGTGTCATTTTGATTCATTTTAATATCTTAACTCATTTTGCTTCTCCAGTAAATGTATCTTGATTTAACAATGTTTAGATATTTGTAATGAAATGCAAGACTAAGTAAGATTTTTTTTTTTGCAATGCATGTGCTGCACTTTTAAATGCATTATTGTTAATGATGTATTTAAATAATTTAAATGAAATGTTAAACACATAGTCTGCAGCGTTGTGATTCTGTCGTAGTGTGGCATGAGATTTTTTTTTTTAAAAGCATTATTGTTTTTTTGATTATTATGTATTTATTTGCCATTTTGTTCACACAGCTGCAGTTTAAGAGGAACGTGTAAATATTGAAAGATGTTTCTGTCCTGAAGCAAACCGAGATCAGGAATAATCAGGACAGTGTGTTCATGTGAGACGATGGTAAATTATAACACAAATAGAATTTAAAAAGGCCAAACGATGGAGGAATATCCTGAGATGAGTTCAAAGGCATAAAACATTCGACTGGTTATTCAAAATATCTAAAAAATCAGATGTTTTCCATAGAAATGATCCGCCCAGCAGGGACCAGTAAAGCACATAGAATTACATCAGTGAAGCTGAGGAGAGAGAGAGAGAGAGAGAGAGAGAGAGAAGAGAGAGAAGAAAGAGAAGAGAGAGAAGAGAAGAGAGAGAAGAGAAGAGAGAGAAGAGAGAGAGCAAAGAGGAGGGAGAGAGAAGAAAGAGGAGAGAGAGAGAGAGAGAGAGAGAGAGAAAGAGGGGGGGAGAGAAAGAGGAGAGAGAGAGAGGGAGAGAGAGAGGAAGAGGAGAGAGAGAGAGAGAGGAGAGAGAGAGACAGAGAGAGGAGAGAGAGAGAGAGAGGAGAGAGAGAGAGAGACAGAGAGATGAGGAGAGAGAAAGAGGAGAGAGAGAGACAGAGAGAGAGAGAGAGAGAGAGAGAGAGGGGAAACATTCTTCAAGTATGAGGAAATTTTACAGCTCTCTCTCTCTCTCCTCTTTCTGTCTCTCTCTCTCCTCTCTCCCTCCCTCCCTCTCTCTCTCTCCTCTCTCTCTCTCTCCTCTCCTCTCTCTCTCTCTCTCTCTCTCTCCTCTCTCTCTCTCCTCTCCTCTCTCTCTCTCTCTCTCTCTCTCTCTCTCTCTCTCCTCTCTCCTCTCTCTCTCTCTCTCTCCTCTCTCTCTCCTCCTCTCCTCTTTCTGTCTCTCTCTCTCCTCTCTCCCTCCCTCCCTCCTCTCCTCTCCACTCTCTCTCTCTGTCTCTCCTCTCTCTCTCTCTCTCTCTCTCTCTCTCTCTCTCTCTCTCTCTCTCTCTCCTCTCTCTCTCTCCTCTCTCTCTCTCCTCTCTCTCTCTCTCTCTCTCTCTCTCTCTCTCTCTCTCTCTCTCTCTCTCTCCCTCCCCCTCTCTCTCTCTCTCTCTCTCTCTCTCTCCTCTCTGTCTCTGTCTCTCTCTCTCTCTCCTCTCTTTCCTCTCTCTCTCTGTCTCTCCTCTCTGTCTCTCTCTCTCTCTCTCTCTCTCTCTCTCTCTTCTCTCTCTCTCTCTCTCTCTCTCTCTCTCTCTCTCCTCTTTCTGTCTCCTGTTTCTTCCCCGTCAGTCAGGAGTTTCCCAGATCCGTGAGGAACAGCGGCTGACAGGAGTGTGTGAAGAAGCATCAGTGAATCTGCAGGTAAAACCTTCTACTCTGTCCATCATCTAATAATACTTACACGTGACACTAACCCTCGTATGCCTGCGGTAATACATCACAAACTAATCTTTAGCATCAGAGTGGTTTATAAGAGAGTTGCACATCTGTCCACAGCAGCTCATATTCAAGAGTCTCTCATCAACCATGTTGAATTTACATCACAGTTTTTTTTGTTGAAAGATTGTGACAGTACAGACATTTATAATGTTACAAAAGATTAAATTTCACATAAATGTTGTTCTTTTGAACTTTATATTCATCAAAGAATCCTGAAAAATACAATGTTTTACAGTTACAGTTACAATATAAACTGTGTTCAACACTGATAATAGTCATAAATGTTTCTTGAGCATCAGATCATCATATTATCCTGATTTGTGAAGGATCATGTGACACTGAAGACTGGAGTAATGATGCTGAAACTCAGCTTTGATCACAGGAATAAATTACACTCTACTAGATATTCACATAGAAAACATCTGATTTACATTAGAATAATATTTCACTGTTTTTACTGTATTTTTGATCAAATAAATGCAGCTTTGTTGAGCTTTCTGAAACATTAACATCTTACCGACCCCAAACTTTTAAATGGCAGTATATATACTGTATGTTGTAACCAATAAAATAAAAAATGCACACAAATACAAAAAAAGTGTAGTTATGTTGAACTGGTTTGGTTGTAATATGGTTAAACTGGTTAAACTGGCTTTGAGAGAGGATGTGCAGTTTGCAGATGCTCTTCTGAGGTTTGGATTGAATCTCGTCAGGGAATCGTGATCATGTGATCTCTGGCTATTACACTTTTATTACCAGAATTACTGTGCAGCTTATTACAATCTGTCTAGACTGTTCGTATGAATTCTGGGGCTTCTGACTTCTGGGAAGATAGAGAGCAGTCCAGAAGAGAAACTGTTTTTAGAGATTTGAGAGATTGAGCTCATTTGAGGGTAAATTGATGATGACGTTTGTTAATGAAGGGAAATGATGAGGGAAGGAAGAACCATCAAAGATGCAACAGCTGAAATATTCAACAGTCTAGTCAGTTTTATGTGTATTTCACAACACATGCTGTTTAAAAGCAGTTTTACAGTAGCTGAACCGTTAAAACATTTAGCAAACAAATCAAACCCTCCTGAGAAGAACGACGGATGATGAACGTGGGAATCAGTGCATGAACTGAGCAATGTTTGCCTTCAATGCAATGTAAGGCGCTCGTTAAAAATATTAACGTGTATTTCAATTAGTGAAAATAATAATGAGATAAGAGCTGCTTTTATAGATGTTTGGAACAGTGATAATCACAATAGCAGAAGACATGAATCCTCACAGCTGATGATTCTCGTTCAGTCCTGAGGCGTAACGTGATATTTCCCCTTCAGCTTCACGCTTGTGTTTTTCATCATCATCATCATCACCGCTGAGAAAAGCCCGTTCTCTGACCTGCGCCTGACGGCCGTCTCTAAGCACGGGCCATAAGACAAGAGTTAGTGGTGTTTTATTGGTGTTTAAACTGACCATGAAGAGGGACATGAGTCTGACTTAAACCACACAGGAGTGACTGTAACTTAACTGTAGTATTTTCTCCTTTCTCAGCTTAAGATTCAGAGACAAATATAGGCTCCTTACTGCTTTTTGCAGGAGGAAAAGTGTAGCACGGTTTGTTTGAGCTTCCCGAAGAGGGATGTTTTTCCCAAAGTCATTGTTAGCAAACATCCGTCGTTATCAACATGGATCAGAGATTCAGTGTTTCCCAAAACCACAGTGTGCTCTCCAGCTCTGATAAGAGTTTCTTCTTATGATAACGTGCTCAAGCACAATCTGTTAAAAATGTCTTAAAGATCTCAGGCCTATATTGTTGAATCAACGTGGTTATGATGGATAAGCGCTAGAACGTAGTTGTATGGAAAGACCCAACGAATGACATTAACCATCTGGCCAGACAGAGATTTTACATTTCACCTTATCAATTACATTTCAAGTTTCGCTGGTTTCAACTTTATGTCTGATGTTTGATCTTGATTTCCTGTGGAGGAAAAAAAAAAAAGACTTGAGTGTTTAGAGCAATTAAACATCCTGCAAACGTTTTTGTTGTTCCTCTTGTTTTCCAGCACAAATAAACATTCTTAAATCAAAATACATTAACTGGAGAGTAAAAATGTTCGACGATCATCAAAAAAATCATCAAAATTAATTGAGTTTGTGCTTAAAACAAGAAAAATATCTCTCAGTGGAGTCAGAATTATTTATTTTTTTTCATTCAAAGGGAAAACAAGATGATTTTTATGACTCCACTGAAAGATATTTTTCTTGTTTTAAGCACAAACTAACTTCATTTTCATGATTTTTTCATAAAGCAAGGCTTAATATCTTCAGTCATTTTGCTTTTCCAGAAAATATATCTTGATTTAAAATGTTTAGATGTTTGTGCTGGAAAACAAGACAGAAACACTGAGGAAGCGCATCATGTTTTGCAGTGTATGGTATGAAATCATGTCCAAACGCAACAGTTTCATAGTTTAACGTGACATCAAAATCTCGTTTCCCTCTTTATTTTCACAGGTAAAGTCACTGATATCAGAACTGCGGCACACTGGCATTTTTAGCTGTTTTATTGAATTTTAGCAGGAAAGGATCATGATATTTACTTTCCTTGGTTTGATCTGGCAGACACTGGAACGTCTCTGGACACTGACAGTGTTATTTAAAGTCGACATGGAATTAACATAGACACTGTTTACTCTCTTAATACACGTTCCTGCTCTTATTATGTGTCATTCATCAAAAGAAGTTTGTCTTTGAAATCTTACATCAAAATGAAATCGGCTCTGAAATGACTTTCAACAGTCCCTCTCATAAACGTCGCCTCAAACCATCCTAAACATGGGAAGTAAAATAGGTTGCAAATGCTGTTTTTATATCGACTGTACACACAGACAGCATATGGGTAATGTCTAACCTGAAATTCTGTTTGTTTGAAACAGGTCGGACAGACGCTTGAAGAGAAGAGATTAGACATCAGCGCTTCATCTGCAAAAACTGAATCTAAATGTTTTGAGTGCTGATCTGAGTATAATAAAATACCTTGTCGTTTATAAACAACTCATTATCTATTGATTTTGGAGATGTTCCTCTTAAACATGGCGTTTGTGTTGGCGTTCCTGCTCCTGCCTCCTCCTGTCCTCTCATCGGGAGCTCAGGATCTCACATCCCAGCCGGTGAAGGTCATTGTCTCGGACACATGTGTTCAGGATGGGTCCGGAGAGAAAGAGATGCTCCTGGAGCCTGGGTCTCCTCTGGTCCTGACCCATCGGATCCGGCTGGTGTCCGGCTCGGGCTCCGGCTGTCAGTGCGAGCTGGACATCGCAGCGTTGCTGGAGCGTATGGAAAGACTGGAGAAGGAGGTGTCAGATCTGAGGGAGAAATGTGGAGGTCCAGATGGATGCTGTTCCTCCCAGCAGAGCAAAGGTGAAGCCTTCCAGAAGGAGACCGATCCCAGACCATTCCAAGACCTTTCCCAAACCCATCCCAGACCTTTCCCAGACCAATCCCAGACCCATCTCAGACGGTTCCCAGACGGTTTCCAGGCAGTTCCCTGACCGATCCCAGACCCATCCCAGACCATTCCCAGACCATTCCCAGACAGTTCCCAGATGGTTCCCAGACCTTTCCCAGACCGTTCCCAGACCCATCCCAGACCTTTTCCAGACCGATCCCTGACCTATCCCAGACCATTCCCAGACCTATCCCAGACCATTCCCAGACCCATCCTAGACATTTTCCAGACCGATCCCAGACCTATCCCAGACCATTCCCAGACCTATCCCAGACCTTTCCCAGACCAATCCCAGACCCATCCCAGATGGTTCCTAGACGGTTTCCAGACAGTTCCCTGACCGATCCCAGACCCATCCCAGACCATTCCCAGACAGTTCCCAGACCTTTCCCAGACCGTTCCCAGACCCATCCCAGACCTTTTCCAGACCGATCCCAGACCTATCCCAGACCATTCCCAGACCTATCCTAGACCATTCCCAGACCTTATCCCAGACCATTCCCAGACCTATCCCAGACCATTCCCAGAGGGTTCCCAGACCAGGTTATTTAAGCACTTGTAAACAAATAGGAGAATGATACTAGGATAGGCGTAATATGATCATGTTTGCAAAGACCGTCAAGAAATCCAATCCTAAAGGATCCCTATAGGAGATATTTAGTCCTAATCAAATGAGATCCTCCCAGATAAACTGACTTTCCTAATTTTTTTTTTTTTTTACTTTTCAGAATATTCCAGATTCTTTCATTATTCAGCATTGGTTCTGTACTGTGCTGTTGTTGCTCCACAGGTTCGGTCTGCATCACCGGTCGTCCCGAGACTGACGAGTGTCCCAATGACTGCAGTGACCAGGGCCGGTGTGTGGACGGGAAGTGTGTGTGTTTCCCAGGATTCAGCGGGCCGGACTGCAGTGTCCCGGACTGCCCTGGAGACTGCAGTAACAGGGGCCGGTGTGTGAACGGACAGTGTGTGTGTGACCCGGGCTTCTCTGGGACGGACTGCTCTGGGAAAACATGTCCGGAGACCTGCAACAACCGCGGCCGGTGTGTGAATGGAAAGTGTGTGTGTGACTCTGGATTCGCGGGTCAGGACTGCTCTGGGAAAACATGTCCTGATGACTGCAGCAATCGAGGACAGTGTGTCGATGGGAAGTGTGTGTGTGAGCGGCTTCACAGGTCAGGACTGCTCGTCCAGATCGTGTCCTGGAGACTGCAGTGACCGGGGCCAGTGTGTGAACGGACAGTGTGTGTGTGAGAGCGGGTTCACGGGGCCCGACTGCTCGTCCCAGGCCTGTCCCAGTAACTGCAATAGCAAAGGCCGGTGTGTGAACGGACAGTGTGTGTGTGGGAGCGGGTTCACGGGTCCGGACTGCTCGTCTAGATCGTGTCCTGGAGACTGCAGTGACCGGGGCCGGTGTGTGAATGGACAGTGTGTGTGTGAGAGCGGGTTCACGGGGCCCGACTGCTCGTCCCAGGCCTGTCCCAGTAACTGCAATAGCAAAGGCAGGTGTGTGAATGGACAGTGTGTGTGTGAGAGCGGGTTCACAGGGCCCGACTGCTCGTCACAGGCCTGTCCCAGTAACTGCAATAGCAAAGGCAGGTGTGTGAACGGACAGTGTGTGTGTGAGAGCGGGTTCACAGGGCCCGACTGCTCGTCCCAGGCATGTCCCAGTAACTGCAATAGCAAAGGAAGGTGTGTGGATGGGAAGTGTGTGTGTGATGTGGGCTTCTCCGGTCAGGACTGCTCCAGCAAAACCTGCCCGAACAGCTGCAGTGACCGGGGCCGGTGTGTGAGGGGCCGGTGTGTGTGTCGACGGGGCTTCACGGGGCCCGACTGCAGCGAGTGCCAGTCTGGGTTTACAGGGGAGAACTGTGACACCGGTGAGTGATGCACTGTGAATATTACTGTATTAGTACTGAAATTATAGCAAAATCTCGCAGCGTGTCTGGCCAGACAGAGGCCTGCTCAGAAAAAACATTTTCAGAAATAACGTTTTCATAACTACAAAAACATTATTAGAACATTTTTTGTTAGCTGGGTTCATAGTTTTTCTTTTAATATCACAGTATGTGACATTTTTTCTTGTCTATGTAAAGGTTAGCAAAAAACATGGGAGTTTCCATTTGATCATTTTACAATCATTACTGGAACATTACTAAAAGCAACTAGTAAGTATAAACGTGCATACAGTGCATCCTGAAAATATTCACAGCACTTCACTTGTTCTACAATTTGTTATGTTACAGCCTTATTCCAAAATGGATTAAATTAATTATTTTCCTCAAAATTCTACAAGCAATACCACATACTGACAACGTGAAAGAAGTTTGTTTGAAATCTTTGCAAATGAATTAAAAATTAAAAAACAAAAATTACATGTACATAAGTATTCACAGCCTTTGCCATGACACTCAAATTTGAGCTCAGGTGGATCCTGTTTCCACTGATCATCCTTGAGATGTTTCTACAACTGAAAGATGAGGAACTGGGAATGTCGTCAGGATCGAGGGAAAGATGAGGAACTGGGAATCTCGTCAGGGTCGAGGGAAAGATGAGGAACTGGGAGACTCGTCAGGATCGAGGGAAAGATGAGGAACTGGGAGACTCGTCAGGATGGAGGGAAAAATGAGGAACTGGGAGACTCGTCAGGATGGAGGGAAAGATGAGGAACTGGGAGACTCGTCAGGATCGAGGGAAAGATGAGGAACTGGGAGATGAAAGATGAGGAACTGGGAGACTCGTCAGGATCGAAGGAAAGATGAGGAACTGGGAGACTCGTCAGGGAAAGCTGAATGTACAGAGACATCCATAATGAAAACCTGTGCTGGACCTCAGACTGGGGCGATGGTTCATCTTCCAACAGGACAACGACCCTCAGCGCACAGCCAAGATAACAGAGGAGTGTCTACAGGACAACACTGTGAATGTCTTTGAGGGGCCCAGTCAGAGCCCAGACTTGAACCCAATTGAACATCTCTGGAGAGATCTGAAATGGCTGTGCACGATCCCCATCCAACCTGATGGAGCTTGAGAGATGCTGCAAAGAAGAATGGAGAAACTGCCCAAAAATAACTGTGCCAAGCTTGTAGCATCATACTGAAAAACACTTGATGCTGTTATTAGTGCCAAAGGTGCTTCAACAAAGTATTGAGCAAAGGTTGTGAATGCTTATGTACATGTGATTTTTTTCATTGTTTATTTTTACTAAATTTGCAAAGATTTCAAACAAACTTCTTTCACGTTGTCATTATGGGTATTGCTTGTAGAATTTTGAGGAAAATAATGAATTTAATCCATTTTGGAATAGGTTACATTTTACATTTATTCATTTGGCAGACAATTTATTCCAAAGCAACTTACAAATGAGAACAATAGAAGCAGTTAAACTAACAATAGGACAACAATCTGCAAGTGCTATGACCCTTCCCAGTTTAATCTAACTTAGTAATGAGTTTAGGTAAAAGGGAGCAGAGCCAGTGGTTGTTCTGTAGGCAAAAGTCAGTGACTTGAATTTGATGCGAGTGGTAGCTGGCAACCAGTGCAGTTTTGTGAGGAGAGGAGTGACGTGAGTCTCTTCGGCTCGATAAAGACACTCTTGCTGCTGCATCTGGATCAGTTGCCGAGGTTTGACAGTGCAAGCTGGAAGACCAGCCAGGAGAGCATTACAATAGTCAAGGAGAGCATTACAGTAGTCCAGGAGAGCATTACAGTAGTCCATAGTCCAGGAGAGCATTACAGTAGTCCAGGAGAGCATTACAGTAGTACATAGTCCAGGAGAGCATTACAATAATCTATAGTCCAGGAGAGCATTACAATAATCTATAGTCCAGGAGAGCATAACAGTAGTCCATAGTCCAGGAGAGCATTACAATAATCTATAGTCCAGGAGAGCATTACAATAGTCCAGGAAAGCATTACAGTAGTCCATAGTCCAGGAGAGCATTACAATAATCTATAGTCCAGGAGAGCATTACAATAGTCTATAGTCCAGAGAAGCATTACAGTAGTCCAGGAGCATTACAGTAGTCCAAAGTCCAGGAGAGCATTACAATAGTCTATAGTCCAGGAGAGCATTACAATAATCTATAGTCCAGGAGAGCATTACAGTAGTCCAGGAGAGCAATACAGTAGTCCATAGTCCAGGAGAGCATTACAATAGTCCATAGTCCAGGAGAGCATTACAATAATCTATAGTCCAGGAGAGCATTACAATAGTCCAGGAGAGCATTACAGTAGTCCAGGAGCATTACAGTAGTCAATAGTCCAGGAGAGCATTACAATAATCTATAGTCCAGGAGAGCATTACAGTAGTCCAGGAGAGCATTACAATATCCATAGTCCAGGAGAGCATTACAATAATCTATAGTCCAGGAGAGCATTACAATAGTCTATAGTCCAGGAGAGCATTACAATAATCTATAGTCCAGGAGAGCATTACAGTAGTCCAGGAGAGCATTACAGTAGTCCATAGTCCAGGAGAGCATTACAATAGTCCATAGTCCAGGAGAGCATTACGGTAGTCCAGGAGAAAATTACAATAGTCCATAGTCCAGGAGAGCATTACAGTAGTCCAGGAGAGCATTACAGTAGTCCATAGTCCAGGAGAGCATTACAGTAGTCCAGGAGAGCATTACAGTAGTCCAGGAGAGCATTACAGTAGTCCATAGTCCAGGAAAGCATTACAATAGTCCATAGTCCAGGAGAGCATTACAATAGTCCATAGTCCAGGAGAGCATTACAATAGTCCATAGTCCAGGAGAGCATTACAATAATCTATAGTCCAGGAGAGCATTACAATATTCCATAGTCCAGGAGAGCATTACAGTAGTCCATAGTCCAGGAGAGCATTACAGTAGTCCATAGTCCAGGAGAGCATTACAGTAGTCCAGGAGAGCATTACAGTAGTCCATAGTCCAGGAGACATTACAGTAGTCCATAGTACAGGAGAGCATTACAGTAGTCCAGGAAAGCATTACAGTAGTCCATAGTCCAGGAGAGCATTACAGTAGTCCATATTCCAGGAGAACATTACAGTAGTCCAGGAAAGCATTACAGTAGTCCAGGAGAGCATTACAGTTGTCCATATTCCAGGAGAGCATTACAGTAGTCCAGGAAAGCATTACAGTAGTCCAGGAGAGCATTACAGTAGTCCATAGTCCAGGAGAGCATTACAGTAGTTCAGGAGAGCATTACAGTAGTCCAGGAGAGCATTACAGTAGTCCATAGTCCAGGAGAGCATTACAGTAGTCCATAGTCCAGGAGAGCATTACAGTAGTTCAGGAGAGCATTACAGTAGTTCAGGAGAGCATTACAGTAGTCCATAGTCCAGGAGAGCATTACAGTAGTCCATAGTCCAGGAGAGCATTACAGTAGTCCAGGAGAGCATTACAATTGTCCAGGAGAGCATTACAGTAGTCCATAGTCCAGGAGAGCATTACAGTAGTCCATAGTCCAGGAGAGCATTACAGTAGTCCATAGTCCAGGAGAGCATTGCAGTAGTCCATAGTCCAGGAGAGCATTACAGTAGTTCAGGAGAGCATTACAGTAGTTCAGGAGAGCATTACAGTAGTCCATAGTCCAGGAGAGCATTACAGTAGTCCATAGTCCAGGAGAGCATTACAGTAGTCCAGGAGAGCATTACAGTAGTCCAGGAGAGCATTACAGTAGTCCATAGTCCAGGAGAGCATTACAGTAGTCCATAGTCCAGGAGAGCATTACAGTAGTCCAGGAGAGCATTACAGTAGTCCATAGTCCAGGAGAGCATTACAGTAGTCCAGGAGAGCATTACAGTACTCCATAGTCCAGGAGAGCTTTACAGTAGTCCAGGAGCATTACAGTAGTCCATAGTCCAGGAGAGCATTACAGTAGTCCAGGAGAGCATTACAGTAGTCCAGGAGAGCATTACAATAGTCCAGTAGTCCTGTAACATAACAAAATATGGAAAAAGTGAAGCGCTGTGAATACTTTCCAGATGCACTGTATGTAGAGCACACGATAGAGGACCGTCTGAACAAACCAGCGAACACGAAGCCTCCAGCTGGAACTCTCCGGCCATGTTTATGCTGAATGAACTTTTGAAAATTCTTTATTATTCTGATACATGACAAGTCAATCGCACCATATAACATAACTTTCTCTCATGACAGGTTTTCCGCCACAACTCCTCATCTTATTTCCAAAATAAATGTTTCAGTCTTTCACAGCCTTTAAGAGTTTAAAGCCGTATGTAGATCAGCTTAACAGACACTTTAAATAGCGCCTTTATATTCCATGTAAAGGTGTTGAAAAAACCTGCACATGTGGTGTCTGTATTAATGCTGTTGGTGAATGAAGGCGGCAGTAATGGGACGCACAGCACTGCAGCTGCTGCTTTGAATGTGAGAGTAAGTGTGTATGTGTGTGTGTTCTCCAGCACTGTCGGCCGTGTCTCGTCTCAGCACCAGAAACATCTCTGAGTCCTCCGTCACACTGTCCTGGACTCCAGCAGCCGTGCAGTACGACACCTTCCTCATCAGCTTCACCAGCACGGCATGTACACACACACACACCTTCCTCATCAGCTTCACCAGCACGGCATGTACACACACACACCTTCCTCATCAGCTTCACCAGCACGGCATGTACACACACACACACACACACACACACACACACCTTCCTCATCAGCTTCACCAGCACGGCACGTACACACACACACACACCTTCCTCATCAGCTTCACCAGCACGGCACGTACACACACACACACACACACACACCTTCCTTATCAGCTTCACCAGCAAGGCACGTACACACACACACCACACACACCTTCCTCATCAGCTTCACCAGCACGGCACGTACACACACACACACACACACACCTTCCTCATCAGCTTCACCAGCACGGCACGTACACACACACCACACACACCTTCCTCATCAGCTTCACCAGCACGGCACGTACACACACACACACACACACCCACAAACCTTCCTCATCAGCTTCACCAGCACGGCACGTATACACACACACACACACACACACACACACATTCCTCATCAGCTTCACCAGCACGGCACGTACACACACACACACACACACACCTTCCTCATTAGCTTCACCAGCACGGCACGTATACACACACACACACACACACACACACACCTTCCTCATCAGCTTCACCAGCATGGCACGTACACACACACACCTTCCTCATCAGCTTCACCAGCACGGCACATGCACACACACACACACACACACACACACACACACATACACACACACACACACACCTTCCTCATCAGCTTCACCAGCACGGCATGTACACACACACACACACACACACACACACACACACACACACACACCTTCCTCATCAGCTTCACCAGCACGGCACGTACACACACACACACACACACACACACCTTCCTCATCAGCTTCACCAGCACGGCACATACACACACACACACACACACATACACACACACACACACACACCTTCCTCATCAGCTTCACCAGCACGGCATGTACACACACACACACACACACACCTTCCTCATCAGCTTCACCAGCACGGCACGTACACACTCACACACACACACACACACACACACACACATTCATCATCAGCTTCACCAGCACGGCACGTAAACACACACACACACACACCTTCCTCATCAGCTTCACCAGCACGGCACGTACACACTCACACACACACACACACACACCTTCCTCATCAGCTTCACCAGCATAGCACGTACACACACACACACACACCTTCATCATCAGCTTCACCAGCACGGCACGTACACACTCTCACACACACACACACACACACCTTCATCATCAGCTTCACCAGCACGGCACGTACACACTCACAAGCACACACACACACATACACACACACACCTTCATCATCAGCTTCACCAGCACGGCACATAAACACACACACACACCTTCATCATCAGCTTCACCAGCACGGCACATAAACACACACACACACACCTGCATGTAACAACACTAATAACAAATCAACAATAATAGCAAATATCAATAGACTTTAAGATGGAGGATGAACTTGACTTTCTTTATATCAATCCAGTCAATATAAAATCAGGAAAAAAATGAAAATGAAGTGAGTTTATGCTTAAAACAAAAACTAATATCTGTCAGTGGAGTCAGAGAAATAAACTTCATTAAAAGGGAAAAGTAGATGATTATTCCAGTAAATGTATCTTGATTAAAGAATGTTTAGATATTTATACTGGAAAACAAGACAGAAACACTGAGGAAGAACATATGGCAATAAAATATATGGAATGTGAAAAATGATATATTATTTAAACTATATTATTATTTAAATTCAATTCAATTGAAATTTTAAAGGATTTATGCATCATAGTAACATTTGCTGGACAGTCCTTTTTGGTTTAATTAATATCTCGTAATATCTCGTAAATGAGAATCAGCCACGGTTTTCTGCTCTTCTGATAATGTAGCAGCCGAACTTAAATCTGGCCGAGTGTCTTTTCCAAAGGAAAAACAAATCTATTTTTACACAGACATAAAATGAGCTCAATCTGGCAATGGAAAAACAAGCTATGAGCTTTGGACAGAAATCCTGCTTTGATTTACAGCCGTCTGAATGTTTAGTGCCCATCTCAGCACACGGAATCCCCACACACACGATCACACACTGTATAGGAGCCACAGAATACACACACACGGAAGCCCCAGACACACGATCACACACTGTATAGGAGCCACAGAACACACACACACACGGAAGCCCCAGACACACGATCACACACTGTATAGGAGCCACAGAACACACACACACGGAAGCCCCACACACACGATCACACACTGTATAGGAGCCACAGAACACACACACACTGAAGCCCCACACACACGATCACACACTAGGAGCCACAGAAGCCCCACACACTGAAGCCCCACACACACGATCACACACTAGGAGCCACAGAACACACACACACTGAAGCCCCACACACACGATCACACACTAGGAGTCACAGAAGCCCCACACACTGAAGCCCCACACACACGATCACACACTAGGCCACAGAACACACACACACTGAAGCCCCACACACACGATCACACACTAGGAGCCACAGAACACACACACACTGAAGCCCCACACACACGATCACACACTAGGAGCCACAGAACACACACACACTGAAGCCCCACACACACGATCACACACTAGGAGCCACAGAACACACACACACTGAAGCCCCACACACACGATCACACACTAGGAGCCACAGAACACACACACACTGAAGCCCCACACACACGATCACACACTAGGAGCCACAGAACACACACACACTGAAGCCCCACACACACGATCACAAACTGTATAGGAGCCACAGAACACACACACACTGAAGCCCCACACGCACGATCACACACTGTATAGGAGCCACAGAACACACACACACAATGAAGCCCCACACACACAATCAAACACTGAATAGGAGCCACAGAACACACACACTGAAGCCCCACACACATGATCACACACTGTGTAGGAGCCACAGAACACACACACACTGAAGCCCCACACACACATCACACACTGTATAGGAGCCACAAAACACACACACTGAAGCCCCACACACACGATCACACACTAGGAGCCACAGAACACACACACACACTGAAGCCCCACACACACAATCACACACTGTATAGGAGCCACAGAACACACACACACGGAAGCCCCACACACACGATCACACACTAGGAGCCACAGAACACACACACACTGAAGCCCCACACACACGATCACACACTGTATAGGAGCCACAGAACACACACAGCACGTGTCAACATCAGCGCTCAGTCAGTCGTGTCAACGTTATTGGAACTTAATTTCAGTGTTTTGTGAACCTAGTCAATGCACAGCAAATGTGATGCTACGCAAACTATGTTGATCTGTGATTTATTACGGGCTCTGTCACTTTTTGCATGCAAAATCCTTTCAGTTTAGATGGATTTGTTTTGGCTTCAAGCGTCCACTGCATGTGAGCCTGAGCTAGTGTGTACGGGTGTGTGTATGTACGGGTGTGTACGGTGTGCACGGGTGTGTATGTACGGTGTGTACGGGTGTGTGCGGTGTGCACGGGTGTGTGCACGGGTGTGTATGTACGGTGTGTACGGGTGTGTATGTACGGTGTGTACAGGTGTGTACGGGTGTATGTACGGTGTGTACGGGTGTGTACAGTGTGCACGGGTGTGTATGTACGGTGTACGGGTGTGTACAGTGTGTACGGGTTTATGTACAGTGTGTACGGGTGTGTATGTACGGTGTGTACGGGTGTGTATGTACGGTGTGTACAGGTGTGTACGGGTGTATGTACGGTGTGTACGGGTGTGTACAGTGTGCACGGGTGTGTATGTACGGGTATGAAGGGTGTGTACGGGTGTGTACAGTGTGTGCGGGTGTGAAGGGTGTGTACGGTGTGTACAGTGTGTATGGGTGTGTACGGTGTGTACGGGTGTACGGTGTGTACAGTGTGTACGGTGTGTACTGGTGTGCATGTACGGTGTAGAGAATGTGTACGGGTGTGTAGGGTGTGTACGGGTGTGTACGGGTGTATATGGTGTGTACAGTGTGTACGGGTGTGTACGGGTGTATATGGTGTGTACAGGTGTGTACGGTGTGCACGGGTGTGTATGTATGTTGTGTAGAGTGTGTACGGGTGTGTACGGGTGTGTACGAGTGTGTACGGTGTGCACGGGTGTGTATGTACGGTGTGTAGAGTGTGTACGGGTGTGTAGGGTGTGTACTGTGTACGGTGTGCAAGGGTGTGTATGTACGGTGTGTAGAGTGTGTACGGGTGTATATGGTGTGTACGGGTGTGTACGGGTGTATATGGTGTGTACGGGTGTGTACGGTGTGTATATAGGGTGTGTACGGGTGTACGGTGTGTACGGGTGTGTATGGTGTGTACAGTGTGTACTGTTGTGTACAGGTGTGTACAGTGTGTATGGTCGTGTACGGGTGTGTACGGATGTGTACGGGTGTGTACGGGTGTATATGATGTGTACGGGTGTGTACGGTGTGTATATAGGGTGTGTACGGGTGTGTACAGTGTGTACGGGTGGTACGGTGTGTACGCTGTGTACGGGTGTGTACGGGTGTGTACGGGTGTGTACGGTGTGTATATAGGGTGTGTACAGGAGCGCTGGTTATAGCCGTAATGGGATTCCCTCTGCTGGTCTTGGGACGCTCCAGCTGGGTTTGATGGCCTGTTTCTGTCAGTAATTGTGCTGTGGTGATGTAAGCGCTATCGATGAGTGGAGCTTCAGGAGAAAACTGTGATGTTAATGCAAAAATATGCAGAAAACATGCTGGAACTCTTATTTCTGCATGCAGTATTTGAAGCGCTTCAGTCTAATCCGTAGCTCTAAAGACTTCAAGCCTATAATCAAACAGACTCACTGACGGTGAGCTTGAGATGATTCTATCAGTGTCGAGTTGGTTATGGGCCGATATCAGAAATGTTTTTATATGTTGGCATCACTTGATATTGCATATATATCAGCTAATAATGGATATTTAATTGCCTGAGCTCATTTCCTCTGTATTCACATTTAATTTTTTTGATATTCTTTTTGCTCAATTTAAGTTAATCTTGAAATACATTTATAACTTAATAACACTGGTAAAGTAAAATCATTTTTTCAAATTCTATATTGTTGTTAGGCCTAACTTTGCATAAAATTATTCAAATTATTTTTTTATTTTATTTTGGCAAATACTGTAGAATTAATTAATTAACATTTATTTGTTATCGACCATAACATGAAAATAAGCATTGGCTTATTAGTATCAGGCAGAATTTCAATAGTTGTTCATCCCTAGTTTCTGACAGAAAGTAATGCAAAATTAATACCACAGCACTTTTGAATGCTCGATTCTGGTTAGTCAAGTCAAGTCATCTTCATTTATACAGCGCTTCTAACAATGTAGATTGTTTCACAGCAGCTTTACAGAGATAAACATATAATTTGAGGTAACAGAGAGTGTTTTGGCTTTATAGCGGTTCTTGAATAATGTTATTTTCCAGCTAAAGTTAGTTTTGATTGATTCACTTCCGTTGAAATGATCATTTATTAAAATTAGGGGCCGCTAAGACGACGGCGTTCTCTCTAAACAGACTTTAAACTAAACCTGTGATAAGCGCTGATGCGTTCACATGCGCATTAAGATCTGATTCTAGAGTTATGTGCATTTGAATATATGTGCGCAGGTTTGTAATTCCCTACAAATCATGCCTAAACAAACTACTTGTCTTTGCTATATATTTGATACAGAATTTTATTTAATTTTATCACTTCGGGTTAGGAACGCGAACCGAATTTATCTGCGCTTCATCTGTAGAGTGGGAAAGGGATCCTCCATAAGGAGAGACTAGTTCACTTCAGCTCTGCATGTCATCGGGTCCAGGCGAAGGTCCTGTGTGTGTGTGTGTGTGTGTGTGTGTGTGTTGTGTGTGTGTGTGTGTGTGGTGTGTGGTGTGTGTGTGTGGTGTGTGTGTTGTGTGTGTGTGTGTGTGTGTGTGTGTGTGTGTGTTGTGTGTGTGTGTGTGTGTGTGTGTGTGTGTGTGTGTGTGAGTGTGTGTGTGTGTGAGCGTGAGCGTGAGCGTGAGTGTGTGTGTGTGTGTGTCGGTTAGTTGATTGGTCGGCCAGTTAGTCGGTTAGTTGATTGGTCGTCAGTTAGTTAGTAGGTTAGTTGATTGGTCGGTCAGTTAGTTAGTAGGTTAGTTGATTGGTCGTCAGTTAGTTAGTCGGTTAGTTGATTGGTCGTCAGTTAGTTAGTAGGTTAGTTGATTGGTCGGTCAGTTAGTTAGTTGGTTAGTTGATTGGTCGGTCAGTTAGTTAGTAGGTTAGTTGATTGGTCGTCAGTTAGTTAGTTGGTTAGTTGATTGGTCGGTCAGTTAGTTAGTTGGTTAGTTGATTGGTCGTCAGTTAGTTAGTAGGTTAGTGTAT
The DNA here is from genome assembly GCA_030578275.1 of Meda fulgida. NCBI lineage: Eukaryota > Metazoa > Chordata > Actinopteri > Cypriniformes > Leuciscidae > Meda > Meda fulgida. The sequence continues at coordinate 242,114 of CM060634.1, read as the reverse complement.
TGGTCGGCCAGTTAGTCGGTTAGTTGATTGGTCGGTCCGTTAGTTAGTCGGTTAGTTGATTGGTCGATCAGTTAGTTAGTAGGTTAGTTGATTGGTCGTCAGTTAGTTAGTCGGTTAGTTGATTGGTCGTCAGTTAGTTAGTAGGTTAGTTGATTGGTCGGTCAGTTAGTTAGTTGGTTAGTTGATTGGTCGGTCAGTTAGTTAGTAGGTTAGTTGATTGGTCGTCAGTTAGTTAGTCGGTTAGTTGATTGGTCGTCAGTTAGTTAGTAGGTTAGTTGATTGGTCGTCAGTTAGTTAGTTGATTAGTTGATTGGTCGGTCAGCTAGTTAGTAGGTTAGCTGATTGGTCCGTCAGTTAGTTAGTTGGTTAGTTGATTGGTTGGTCAGTTACTAGTTAGTTGGTTAGTTGATTGGTTGTCAGTTAGTTAGTTGGTTAGTTGATTGGTCGGTCAGTTAGTTGGTTAGTTGATTGGTCGGTCAGTTAGTTAGTCGGTAAGTTGGTTGGTCGGTGTTACATCATTTAAACTAGGAAAATACAGAATTTTGGGGGGTTTAGAGATCCTACTTTTTCATGGTCAAACAGGCAATTTAGTCACACTGATCATGAGAAAGTGTCATTAAAGCAAAAGTGTGACAATTACAGTATACTGAGGCGAATACTAAGAAATTATCAGATTCATGTACATTTTCCATTTAATATTTCACTCAGATCCCATACAGTATAATGTAGTTTGTATTAAATGATAAAATGTGGAAATGCATTCATTAATGCTCTCAGACTTTTTATCTCCCCTATACATGTATCTGTCCGTGTGAAACTCACAATGTGATTTTTCAGAAAGTGCAGTCACTTTGTTAAATTCTCATAGCAGAACTGTGAGAAACGTCCTCAGATTCCTCGATCAGACTCAGATCAGCGACCACACCTACAACAATAAAACTGATGTTTATTGGCCTTCGCTTACTGGTCGTCATAACATTACATACTAGAGAGACAGCGAGCAAACGAAACACTATAAAGAACAGATGTTTCAAAATGCTATCAGTAACATTACACTGAAAAGACAATGAAAAGTGCAGAAAAGGCACATTTCTACCACACAAAACATGAATGGGAGGGTGTGAGAGAATTACAATGATGTATCAGAGGAATAAAGAGGAGGAAATGACAGTGAGCGGAGAGAGAGTTCATGCGGGGAAAGAAAAAAGCCATCAGAAGTTACAGAGAAAGAGAGACAGATGTGGGATGCTTGTTGCTAGGGAACAATAAACATGGTCAAAAACAGAGATGACATCACAGAACAGCTGCTGGACAACATCAGTGGCTAATGACCAACACTAAAATAACCAACACTATAATAACCAACACTATAATAACCTGCACTATAATACCCAGCACTATAATAACCTGCACTATAATAACCAGCACTATAATAACCTGCACTATAATAACCAGCACTATAATAACCTGCACTATAATAACCAACACTATAATAACCTGCACTATAATAACCAACACTATAGTAACCAGCATTATAATAACCTGCACTATAATAACCAACACTATAATAACCTGCACTATAATAACCAACACTATAATAACCAACACTATAATAACCTGCACTATAATAACCAGCACTATAATAACCAGCACTATAATAACCTGCACTATAATAACCAACACTATAATAACCTGCAGCACTATAATAACCAGCACTATAATAAGCAACACTATAATAACCAGCACTATAATAAGCTGCAGCACTATAATAACCAACACTATAATACCCAGCACTATAATAACCAGTGCTATAATAACCAGCACTATAATAACCAACACTATAATACCCAGCACTATAATAACCAGCACTATAATAACCAGCACTATAATAACCAACACTACTATAATAACCACCACTACTATAATAACCAGCACTATAATAACCACCACTACTATAATAACCACCACTACTATAATAACCTGCACTATAATAACCAGCTCGGTGTCGTTAGATAAGCTGTAGACACACCGGCTCTCAGCTGGACTGAATTACGGTTATTATAAGAAAGAAGACTGAGAACACCCGAGAACTGGCAATGAAGACTGAAACTGAATTCAGGGCTAATAAAGAGCTGGAGAGGCTTTGCCAAGATATGAGTTAAATATTACTCTAGGATTAATAATCTGTAAAATGTTGGCTTCCTTTAGCTAATGAAAATGTAACTCAGGAACTCCGTCATCAAGCAGGAATTGCCACAGAAAACTCTTTACTTTAAGCCGTGACTTTCTGAGACGGGATTGTCAATTACAGACGGAATCATTATTTTTGGTGGAAAAAAACTGTCTTTGTTCATACACTGGAAAAATGATATTTTTCCTCAGTGTTTCTGTCTTGTTTTTCAGCACAAAAATCTAAACATTCAAAAATCAAGATACATTTACTGGAGAAGCAAAATTATTGAATATATTAAGATTTGTGCTTAAAACAAGAACTAATATCTGTCAGTGGAGTCAGAAAAATAATCTAGTTTTCCCTTTGAATGAAGTTTACTGACAGTTATTAGTTCTTGTTTTAAGCAAAAACTCACTTCATTTTCATTATATTTTTCAGAAAACAAGACTTAATATCTTCAGTCATGTTGCTTCTCCAGTAAATGTATCTTGATTTAAGAATGTTTGGATATTTGTGCTGGAAAACGAGACAGAAACACTCAAGAAGAATATCATTTATTGCAGTGAATTCATACAATTCTTACAAATTCTCATGTTTGTGCTGAAACAGAATATAAATGAAGTCACTTCATGGTTTCAGGCTCAGTATTAGTATATTAACCTTAAATAAGGAACACAACATACTGCAAAAATCAGTATTAATGCAATTAATATTTTGCAGCTTGTTTTGGCCTGTTCACGTGGGCTTATCCTCAAGTTACTCTCTCCACAGAAAGAAACAGATCAGAAAATGATCTCCCGCATCAGCGGAAGACTGAACACATACACTCAGGTTGGACTGGCCGCCGGCCAGGAGTATATGGTCAGTGTTACTGGAGAGAAGGATGGCATGATGGGAACGGAGAGCACAACACAGTTCACCACATGTGAGTCAATGCAAACACAACAGAATAGAACAACAGCCTTTCTAGAAGGTTTTTAACTAGTGGTTCGTTCATTTGTGGACAGTGATCTCTCGGCCAAAAGACCTGCACGTTGTGAAGACCAGCACCACAACCGTCGTTGTCCAATGGGAGAAGGCGCAGGGGGATTGACAGGTACGTCCTCTCTGTTGCAGCGAATCAGACGGAAGGATCCAGCAGACTCCCGGAGATGATCCTGGCGCCGGAGAGTGATTCGGCCCGGATCCAGGGCTTGCAACCGGGACGCTTGTATGACGTCTCAGTAGTGGCGGAGAGAGGCGGTGTTCGGAGCCGGCCAGCAACCGTTCAGGCCACTCCTGGTGAGTCTCAGGGGAACATACACTCGTATTAACAGCTCACAGAATGACGGGGAACATGGCAGGGTGACTTCAAACTCGTTACAGCAAATATTAAAGCAAAATGTCTTTAACATGAGCAGGTATAAAGAGTTCTGGACGGTCAAAACCTTCTTGTTTTAAGCACAAACTAATCTTTTCAGAAAGCAAGACTTAATATCTTCTGTCATTGTGCTTCTCCAGTAAATGACATTGAAATCCTTTTAACAAGGTCTTTTTGTAGAAATAGAATGGAAGAAATTTTGTTGGCGACCAATGTGCTTGGCAAAAAAAGCAATAAAAGCAGATCATCTGATTTGGGTGTTTAGTTTGCCATGTAACCAGTGCTTCATGTGTAAACGATTGGCAGATGGAAAACAGCAACGAAAGGCTGTGTGCGATACTGACTTACATACAATAACATCACACAACGACATCACACAATGACATCACACAATGAAATCACACAATGAAATCACACAATGAAATCACAAAATGACATCACACAATGACATCAGACATTGACATCACACCATGACATCACACCATGAAATCACACAGCCTAGTGTATGTCATCTGTCCCGCTACGGGCCTACAATTCTAAATTAACTAAATTTGTACTGCATAAGCAAGTCATACAACTTGGGCACTTATGAACATACTTTGTTTAATGTATGTCTGCATTGTGTAAATATTTTTACCAGACGTTGTATCTGACAATACAGAAATTGGGAATTTTTGACAATCAAATGCTACTATTTACCGAACAATGAAAGCGCTGATATTTGGTCAGGATTTGAATCCAGGCCCCTTTGCATGTCGAGTGTATATTTTACAGCAAGACTAACAGGTAATGAGAGTACAAGGAAAAGTCATCGGAGAATAAAACGTATTTAAAGCCACCAGATTATGTGAATTCAGAAGCACTGATCGTTTATAGACCGGTCAGTCTTTACAAACCAGTGACCTTACTCTGGAAATGTCCAGGCTATTGGAATTGAGTTTTATTTGTGGCGAGGCTAATGCCCCCCCCCCCCCCCCCCCCCCCCCCCCCCGACACACACAATCTTCACAGCAATGCCATTTTCTATTTCTTTAGGAAGCTTTTACCTTTCTTCTTTCTTGCAGAAAATAAAAACCTCCCCAGTTTTCTATAGGACTAACAGTGGACCTGATGCTGCATTTACTGGAAACCCGATGCCAGAATCGTTTGGATAACTGACTTAACCTGTTGCATTAACACCACCTTTCTATTAGCAGGATTTCCATTTGCAGCTGAGCTTATTAGAGTTCATGTTGTATCCATTTTACACTTGGTTCGTGCCTTTAGGGAATGCCTCAGTGCCTGAAACCAGGATGAGCATGAGGACGGGAAACGTGCAGGAGGACGTGGAGCCTGGAAACAACACAGAAAAGACACCGAGGTTCACAAACACAACACTCGTCCCGCGAAAGCAAGCGCTGAGCGGCCAGGTGACTAAAGGAAAGGTTGAACATTCAGAAAGAACAGGGAATACTAGCAGACTCAAACCAGGCGTACTTCTTAGGCCAGGGCAAAAAAGACCACTGCCCGTGAGGATGCATGGGATGCTTCCCAAACCCGGGACACAGCCAAACAGAAATCACAAGAAGACCTTATAGGCCCGGAGTAAAATCCTCCCAGATTGGAGTGAAAGGGGGAATTGTTGTGCCTTCTTCAAATCGGTCAATAACACGGTTTCCACTGAGACTGAAAGTCGACTCGGCTAATCCTGTTTCTGGTGCCAAACCATTGGATCTGACAATGACAGAGACAAGATCTCAGAAGGGAAACATCGAAGCCATGTTTAGAATGGAATCTGTTGAGTCCCCGAGATCCAGCGTTCACAAACACACATCCACCCCACTGCCTTTCACAACCGAAGAGCCCACCATCACAACAGAAAAGAACATGACAGTCTATATAAATGGGACAAAATGTGTCCGGAAGGTTTTGGTCGGGTACAGGAGGATACATGGGAACATGTCCGATGGCAATGTGCTGGCAAAAAACCTGAGCATCATAGTTGGCCATGTAAACGGAAACGAGCTCTTACACAGACTTCTGACGGGCAGATCTACAGTCGATGACGTGGACGAGGCTCAAACTAAAGCGGAGAATTCTGAGGCCAGGAGGAGCGTGAAGGAGCAAGAAGAAGATGAAGAAGAAGCAAATGCCACTCCCTATTCAACTAGACGTCCTGAGACGACACTATCCTTCACCAGCACATCTCCGCACGTCTCCACATCAGCTCGACCTGAGACAGGAAATACACATACAGCGAGACACCAGCCAACCGCAGAACGAGCAGCGAGAAGAAACCCTATCCAGGCATCGTCACTGTCCATTCCCAGACCGCCAACTAGGCCCAAACACACACTGTTTAGGTCAACGTACTCTTCATCATCTTCAGAGGGGCAAAAAGAGAAGCGTCCATCTTGGCCTAGTTCAATTGCCTCCGGTTTTCCAAAAGAAGCCCTTGTAGAGACGAAAGTGTCAAATTCAAGATTTCCAGCCACAAGAGAACCAGGAACCAACTCCTGAACTCCCAACCGAACACAACTCCATTACCAGTCAAATTCCTCTCGAAACAAGACTCTGCAATAAAAAGCACAGGCATTGAAGCCTCAGATGTGATGCCGTTTCGTCGGACGCCTTTTAGGGGTTCCTTTCCTCGTCATGCCAATGTCAATCCTTTTCAGAACCGCACAAGGCCCGTTCTAGAGCCGCCTCAACGCCCTTCGCGAGGACCCGTGAGACGAGCTTTTCCTTCAAAACCCATAATGAGGAACAACAGGACCATCAGTCAATTCAGTCCTGTCCGACCCGTGACCCCTGCCTTATCCTCGGCTAAAGAGAACCACACTAGTGTTAGGATTAGACCAAATGCAGGAATCAACAGGACCAGTGGTGCCGCCAGCACACATTCCCAAATAAAACACAATGGTACCACTCAAGCGGGCCCAAACAGCAGTCCGTATGGAAAAGGAAACTCTGATAGCTTTTTTTCCACAGCTCATCTAATGGAAACGGATAATGATACCCAGGAATATGTGTTGAGCGAATCGGACGGCTCGGTTGAGCATGTGCGGGTCAGCAACGCCTCGTCCACAGGATTAGATCTGACATGGGCGGCTCCGCAAGAAAAGTTCAAACACTTCATAATCACTCAAACTGAGCTCGGACCACAGAGCACAGAAAAGGATGAGATGGAAAAGCATGAAGAGGCTGATGACAGAAACGGTGAGGAAGAAGTGGATGATGGGACAACAGCAGACAAGAGAAATAGTCTGAGCAAAGGAAAAGCTGCAGTCCATGAACCCGTGCCCAACGTGCCGAGCGCAGAGATGAAGAAGAGTGTAGGAAACAGGACCACGGTTCTCCCGGGCTCGGCCCGCTCACACCACATGGCCAGTCTCAGCCCGCGGACCCGCTACTCTGTGTCCATCTTTGGGAAGGGACCTGCGTTTCGCTCCAAAACTCACACCCTCATCATTCATACAGGTACTCAGAACCAGAAGCCAACACTGCTAACCCTAATCTGTAAATGCTCTGAGTGGATATCTTCAGTTTTACTGCTTAGCACTGTTGCTTTCCATGCTGTTCAGTGTACCGTACACTCCCGGCTATCAGGAGCTTTTAATCAAAGCAAACATTTGATTAAAATTCATGCAGTGTGTAAATGTTAATAAACGTATGACCTGTGCTAACCCTGTGCATTTGGTCTTTTGTGGACCGTGTGTGGACATACTGAGCAGCACATTAACTCTTTCCCTGCCATCGACAGCGTTTTCTGGCCATCCGTGTTTTCACTGTTATACGGTAGGGGGCGCTATTACACATCTTCTGAGAGAGAACAGAATCTCTGGATCAAAACACATGTTGCTGACACACATGTAACATAACACGATCATCAAACATTAAACAGCTATAAATGTAAATGTTACTGTTGAAGCGGGAAGAGTTCAGCCTGAAGCTTTAAGCGGTCGATGGACTCGATCGGCTCCATCTGTGTTTGATCATCGTCCTGAATCACATCCGGGGCGAACACTGTGACAACTTTTTTGTTCAAAATGTTGCTTTTTTATTACCCACATTCAAGTGTTGATAAAAAGAATGCATAAAGCTAGATTTTTTTTTTTTTTTCAAAGCAGAGGCTCTGTTCAGATATTCATACAGCAAAATATTCTGGGCCATGAAAGTTCTGTGAACATTTTCAAATAAAGTCTGTCAGGGTAAGAGTTAAGAAACAAGTATGTATAAAAATAATCAAAATAATAGTCATGTGTGTCAGTATGTCCGTCCACACACAGTCTCATCAGGCAAATGTGTGTCTTGAATATCAACAGAACAAAAAAGAGTTCAATAGTTTCACCTTAACATTGTCTCATTCATTTGGTAATAACTAACTGTTCATAACTAACATTAACATTAGATTATACAAATACACTTTAACTATTACGGCCGTAGTGTATCAGTTAAGTTGAATTCATTTAACATGATATTTTTTCCGGATATGGGAGCTACTACTGATTAATGCAACAATTTATTTAGTTCATACTCAGGTTAAAAACAGCATCATGCTATTGATTTCCAAAATACATCAGCTTGTCGTTCTGTTTGTAAAAATGAAGACAAATCAAACTGAATTAATCACATGTTGTGTAATATCAATATAAACCGCCTGCATGACAAATACACACATAAGAGTGCTATTTTTATTCTAAATGAAGAAGAATTTTCAATCGTTTTGTTCATCTACCAGAATTGCCAGTTATCTCAAACATAATTCTTTATTTGATGGTGTAACAAAAATGCAAGCGTCACATTTCTGCTTTTAAACCTTGGCAAATGCATCACTGTAATATGATTTTGTTCCTCTTTACAAACTGAGGGATCAGTCAAAACTATTTTCTGCAGACGGTAATCTAATAACAAACACACATTGATAAGCTGTGATCTTCTCTCACCCAGGCTGAGATTCAGTCAGAGCTTCATGTGTTCTTCATCAGGGTAAGGCCGTGGTCATCAGTCTCGGTCTCGCTCACAACACTACACAACACTACACAACACAACACAAGACTACACAACACTACAGTCAGAGCTTCATGTGTTCTTCATCAGGGTAAGGCCGTGGTCATCAGTCTCGGTCTCGCTCACAACACTACACAACACTACACAACACAACACAAGACTACACAACAATACAGTCAGAGCTTCATGTGTTCTTCATCAGGGTAAGGCCGTGGTCATCAGTCTCGGTCTCGCTCACAACACTACACAACACAACACTGCACAACACAACACTACACAACACAACACAACACAACACAACACTACAGTCAGAGCTTCATGTGTTCTTCATCAGGGTAAGGCCGTGGTCATCAGTCTCGGTCTCATTCACAACACTACACAACACTAAAAAACACAACACAACACATCACAAAACATCACAACACTACACAACACTACAGTCAGAGCTTCATGTGTTCTTCATCAGGGTAAGTCCGTGGTCATCAGTCTCGGTCTCGCTCACAACACTACACAACACTACACAACACAACACATCACAACACATCACAACACTACAAAACACTACAGTCAGAGCTTCATGTGTTCTTTAACAGGGTAAGGCCGTGGTCATCAATCTCGGTCTCGCTCACAACACTACACAACACAACACATCACAACACAACACAACACAACACTACACAACACATCACAACACTACAGTCAGAACTTCATGTGTTCTTCATCAGGGTAAGGCCGTGGTCATCAGTCTCGGTCTCGCTCACAACACTACACAACATAACACAACACAACACAACACTACACAACACTACACATCACAACACTATAGTCAGAGCTTTATGTGTTCTTCATCAGGGTAAGGCCGTGGTCATCAGTCTCGGTCTCACTCACAACACTACACAACACTACACAACACAACACAACACATCACAACACATCACAACACATCACAACACTACACAACACTACAGTCAGAGCTTCATGTGTTCTTCTTCAGGGTAAGGCCGTGGTCATCAGTCTCGGTCTCGCTCACAACACTACACAATACTACACAACACATCACAACACACACAACACTACACTACACAACACATCACAACACTACAGTCAGAGCTTCATGTGTTCTTCATCAGGGTAAGGCCGTGGTCATCAGTCTCGGTCTCATTCACAACACTACACAACACTACACAACACAACACAACACTACACAACACTACAGTCAGAGCTTCATGTGTTCTTCATCAGGGTAAGGCCGTGGTCATCAGTCTCGGTCTCGCTCACAACACTACACAACACTACACAACACAACACAACACATCACAACACATCACAACACAACAAAACACTACAGTCAGAGCTTCATGTGTTCTTCATCAGGGTAAGGCCGTGGTCATCAGTCTCGGTCTCGCTCACAACACTACACAACACAACACATCACATCACAACACAACACAGCACAACACAACACTACACTACTCAACACAACACATCACAACACTACAGTCAGAACTTCATGTGTTCTTCATCAGGGTTAGGCCGTGGTCATCAGTCTCGGTCTCGCTCACCACACTACACAACACAACACAACACTACACAACACTACTCATCACAACACTATAGTCAGAGCTTTATGTGTTCTTCATCAGGGTAAGGCCGTGGTCATCAGTCTCGGTCTCACTCACAACACTACACAACACAACACACACAACACAACACATCACCACATCACAACACTACACAACACTACAGTCAGAGCTTCATGTGTTCTTCATCAGGGTAAGGCCGTGGTCATCAGTCTCGGTCTCGCTCACAACACTACACAACACTACACAACACAACACAACACAAGACTACACAACACTACAGTCAGAGCTTCATGTGTTCTTCATCAGGGTTAGGCCATGGTCATCAGTCTCGGTCTCGCTCACAACACTACACAACACTACACACAACACAACACTACAGTCAGAGCTTCATGTGTTCTTCATCAGGGTAAGGCCTTGGTCATCAGTCTCGGTCTCGCTCACAACACTACACAACACAACACAAGACTACACAACACAACAGTCAGAGCTTCATGTGTTCTTCATCAGGGTAAGTCCGTGGTCATCAGTCTCGGTCTCGCTCACAACACTACACAACACTACACAACACTTCACATCACAACACAACACTACACAACACTACACTACACTACACTACACAACACAACACTACAGTCAGAGCTTCATGTGGTCTTTATCAGGGTAAGGCCGTGGTCATCAGTCTCGGTCTCACTCACAACACTACACAACACTACACAACACAACACATCACAAAACATCACAACACTACACTACACAACACTACAGTCTGAGCTTCATGTGTTCTTCATCAGGGTAAGGCCGTGGTCATCAGTCTCGGTCTCGCTCACAACACTACACAACACTACACAACACAACACATCACAACACATCACAACACTACACAACACATCACAACACATCACAACACTACACAACACTACAGTCAGAGCTTCATGTGTTCTTCAACAGGGTAAGGCCGTGGTCATCAGTCTCGGTCTCGCTCACAACACTACACAACACTACACAACACAACACTACACAACACAACACATCACAACACATCACAACACTACACAACACTACAGTCAGAGCTTCATGTGTTCTTCATCAGGGTAAGTCCGTGGTCATCAGTCTCGGTCTCGCTCACAACACTACACAACACTAACACACACAACACATCACAAAACGACACAACACAACACTACACTACACAACACAACACATCAGAAACACTACAGTCAGAACTTCATGTGTTCATCATCAGGGTAAGGCCGTGGTCATCAGTCTCGGTCTCGCTCACAACACTACACAACACAACACAACACTACACAACACTACACATCACAACACTATAGTCAGAGCTTTATGTGTTCTTCATCAGGGTAAGGCCGTGGTCATCAGTCTCGGTCTCACTCACAACACTACACAACGCTACACAACACAACACTACACAACACTACAGTCAGAGCTTCATGTGTTCTTCATCAGGGTAAGGCCGTGGTCATCAGTCTCGCTCACAACACTACAAAACACAACACATCACAACACAACACTACACAACACTACACATCACAACACTACAGTCAGAGCTTCATGTGCTCTTCATCAGGGTAAGGCTGTGGTCATCAGTCTCGGTCTCGCTCACAACACTACACAACACAACACTACACAACACTACAGTCAGAGCTTCATGTGTTCTTCAACAGGTAAGGCCGTGGTCATCAGACTCGGTCGCGCTCACAACACTACACAACACAACACTACACAACACTACAGTCAGAGCTTCATGTGTTCTTCATCAGGGTAAGGCCGTGGTCATCAGTCTCGGTCTCGCTCACAACACTACACAACATTACACAACACTGCAGTCAGAGATTCATGTGTTCTTCATCAGGGTAAGGCCGTGGTCATCAGTCTCGGTCTCGCTCACAACACTACACAACACTACACAACACAACACAACACTACACAACACTACAGTCAGAGCTTCATGTGTTCTTCATCAGGTTAAGGCCGTGGTCATCAGTCTCGCTCACAACACTACACTACACTACACTACACAACACAACACACACAACACTACACAACACAAACTGTGCTTCTTAATGAAATGACCAGACGGCTGTTCACAATGTTTCCTTCACTTCCTCACTCATTTCATCTTTGCATTTTTCTTCTCCTCTCCAGGTTGAAATGAGCAGCATCATAATATCATGCTTGTGTTTCTGTGCAGGATCTTGTGTCCGTCATTAACAGGTTTCTGTGGACTCTATATTGGCCTTGGCCTATATACTGAATATATGTTTCGACTGCACATATATACACTCATGTTGTCCTGAAATAACCCGTAGACAGCCTTATGTGAGGGGTTTCACAGAGACCAGAGAATTGTGAATGCAAGTAAACAAGTACTGCTTAATGTTTTATTCTGGTTAAGTTTTCATCCTTCCATCTTCATTTCTTCCCTTTCAATTTCTCTGGTTTATTCGTTGTTCTCCTTTATCCTTGGCCTTTTTTGTGAGGACTCTCTATTGGGAACTTCTCTTTCCGTCTCTGTCTCTTTCTCGCTCTGACCGGTTTGTAATGTTGCTTCAGGCCCGGAGGCTCCGTCGGGCCTGGCCTTCAGCGATGTGACCGACAGCTCCTTCACCGTGTCCTGGGCTAAACCCAAGAGCAAGGTGTCTGGATTCAAGATCACACACACTCACCTGCAAGAAGGTAATATAAACCTCCGTTTCAAAAGAGCATTAGAAACGCATGTCGCATTCATTCACTGCCAGCTTGTGTCCCACAGTCCTATTATTGCATGATTTAAAATTGCAAGACTGTAAAACTCATATACAGGTGAAACTCGAAAAATTTTAATTTGCAAATGCATGATTATACTTTTCAGAGGGCCGACATTTCTGATATTTTTAATTTGGGGTTTTCAAAAGCTGTAAGCCATAATCATCAAAATTATAACTTTTGCACGATATTCAAATTTTTCGAGTTTCACCTGTAATATTGATCTTGGCCTCCTGATCTTGGTGATCATGAAATGGTGATCATGAAAGAAATGGTGAGCATGAAATGGTGATCATGAAACGATGATCATGAAATGAGCATTAAATGGTGATCATGAAATGGTGAGCATGAAATGGTGAGCATGAAATGAGCATGAAATGGTGAGCATGAAATGGTGATCATGAAATGAGCATGAAATTGTGAGCATGAAATGGTGATCATGAAATGGTGATCATGAAATGAGCATGAAATTGTGAGCATGAAATGGTGATCATGAAATGGTGATCATGAAATGATGATCATGAAATGAGCATTAAATGGTGATCATGAAATGGTGAGCATGAAATGAGCATGAAATTGTGAGCATGAAATGGTGATCATGAAATGGTGATCATGAAATGAGCATGAAATTGTGAGCATGAAATGAGCATGAAATGGTGATCATGAAATGAGCATGAAATGGTGATCATGAAATGTTGATCATGAAATGATGAAATTGTGAGCATGAAATGGTGATCATGAAATGGTGATCATGAAATGGTGAGCATGAAATGGTGATCATGAAATGGTGATCATGAAATGAGCATGAAATTGTGAGAATGAAATGGTGATCATGAAATGAGCATGAAATTGTGAGCATGAAATGGTGATCATGAAATGAGCATGAAATTGTGAGCATGAAATGGTGATCATGAAACGATCATGAAATTGTGATCATGTAATTGTGAGCATGAAATGGTGATCATGAAATGGTGAGCATGAAATGGTGAGCATGAAATGGTGAGCATGAAATGGTGATCATGAAACGGTGAGTATGAAATGGTGATCATGAAACAGTGAGCATGAAATGGTGATCATGAAAGGGAAATTGCGGTAGTTTTTTTCTTTCATACTGTGCCGTATAATATGGAAGCTTGTTTCTGCCACAGAATAAAAAATAAAGGTAATTATAAAGTAAGTAAAGTATGCGAGTTATAAAGTAAAAATTGTGAGTTTATATCACGCAATTCTGAGAAATAACGACAGCTTAATTGTGAGATAAAAAGTCACAATAATGTTTTGATATGTTTTATTCTGTGGCGGAAACAAGCTCCATATATATCTGAGTGAAACACATCTGGAACAGGAACTAATGTGGGCGGGGCTTGATTTTGTCCGTGTGGAATTGATTAGATGATTGTGTGTGTGTGTGTGTGTGTGTGGTGTGTGTGTGTGTGTTGTGTGTGTGTGTGTGTGTGTGTGTGTGTGTGTGTGTGTGATGGCAGGTGAGCCCGTCTCTGTCAGTGTGGACTCAGAGACGCTCCGCCTGGATCTCGCTCCGGTGTCTCCCGGCTCCTCATACGAGGTCAGCGTGGCGTCGGTGTTCGGACAAGACGAGAGCGACTCCATCACAGACACGGTGACCACCCGTGAGTCTCATCATTACAGAAACACCTACAGGGGAGATGTAACACTGATAAAGGGAAGTTTTTCACTTCCATGTAAGGCAGTAATTAAACTGATTTGGTGGGTTGAAATGTTGTACAGTATAAAAATAACTTTACTGGTGTGTTGTAGGGTTGTACTTAACATGATCAAAAACATTTCATAGAAAGTTTTTACCCCATTCAGACACTCAGACCAAAAGCAAACTTCAAGTCACAGCAGGATAACTGATCTGTGTTGGTAATGTCGCACCCATGTGTTTCCCTCAGTGCCCGATCCTCCAACGGACCTGCGGGTCATAAACATCACCGACAGTAAAGCGCTGTTGCTATGGAGACCCGCCCTGGCGACCGTGGATCATTACATCATCGTGTACAGCTCAGACACAGGTATGCTGATTTGTAGACCCTCTAAATTATACTAAAATGTGGTTTATGGTTTGTCAGAAAAAAAGCACTGCCACACTTGTCAGTATTGCTGGAAGATGACCCTCCAGTGCTCTCCTCCATCAGCCCCTGGAATAACCATGGAAGTGTCCGGAAACGCAGCCGAAGAGCAGCTGCAGGCGCTGAGATCCTCGACCCGGTACAGCGTGAGCATCCAGAGCCGACTGAGAGACCTGAGCAGCTCCAGAGCCACCGCAAGCTTCAGCACTGCAGGTGAGGGGTCACCACAGGTCAGAGGTCACCACAGATCAGAGGTCACCACAGGTCAGGGGTGACCACAGGTCAGAGGTCACCACAGGTCAGAGGTGACCACAGGTCAGAGGTCACCACAGGTCAGGGGTGACCACAGGTCAGAGGTCACCACAGGTCAGAGGTCACCACAGATCAGAGATCACCACAGGTCAGGGGTGACCACAGGTCAGAGGTCACCACAGGTCAGGGTTGACCACAGGTCAGAGGTGACCACAGGTCAGAGGTCACCACAGGTGAGGAGTCACCACATGTCAGAGGTCACCACAGGTCAGAGGTCACCACAGGTGAGGGGTCACCACAGGTCAGAGCTCATCACAGGTCAGGGGTCACCACGTGGGGTTTGAAGCTCCACAGCGTTTCACTAAAACACAACCGCAACACCTCTCTCTGGAGCAAAGGCACACAAACACATCATTTCACCAGCAAATGGAAGTTTTATCAGAAAACTATGAGAAGAAATCTGGAAACTAGCGAGATCGCAAAACAAACATGATAAAAGTGGCCGTTTGTTGGCATTTTTGTTGTTTACTTCAAGATTTAAAACCCAAGCATCGATGTTTTAATTAAGTGATACATTGATCATAATGAATTAATTTGTGTCAAGGTTGCACATTAGTCACACAAAAGTAAAATTATTTACCATTATTTCACAAAAGATGGAGGACACACATACTTATTCAGTCCAGAGTGGATATCAGACAGTCCGGTTTAAAGAGACGAGACGTACTGACAGATCAAATACCAACATGATCGTGATCGTCTATTCGATTGGTCTTTCTTCAAGCGGTCGTATTTACCATGTTTACTATAGTAATGGTTAGCGCACATAGTCTATTGCATTTCATATAAACATTTCTGCCTTATACGGAGTTCAGAATCCACATCGGATCACGAACAGAAGTTATTTCAAACACTCGCTGCTGTCTGAAAATAAGTTTTGAGCTCAAATTATGTTAAAGTCTTTAATGCTGAAGTTAGCTGGTATATGGACTCATCTGTGGCGCTGCTGTCTCCAGACTCGGCTAAACGCCTCCGTTCGTAACTCCTCAAGCCCGATCCGGCCCGCTTTGGGCCGAGGTATTCGGCGGGCCAATAAACCCTGGCCGTTGGCCCCGACGAGACCCGCAAGTGACAGTGGAAACGCATCTAATGATTATCACTGGGAGTACAACATCAGTTCTGCTCAAGATCACACAGCTGTAGAGAATCATATTAAAGAGGACCAATTCTGCTGTTTCACATATTCAACTTTCTTTACTGTTGCTGTTTGAGGATGAGAAAGCTCCAGTTCTTCTCTATATCAGTGTCAGTGTTTCTGAACTCCTGAAACGCCTCCATTGTAGTCTTGAGTTTCTTCCTCATTCCTCATTATAATAATTCATACGCAGAATAAAGGGGCGGTTATGGTAAGGGGCGGGACATTTCCCAAACACACTCGAAGCGCTCGACCAATCACAACACACTGCTCCAGCCGACCAATCAGTGCACAGTGTGCTTTTCAGGAGGAGGGGCTTCATAGAGACAGGAAGTAAACAGAGTTACTGACAGACTGGGAAGAGAGGAGCCGCAACAATGGAGAATATGACGAAAATAATCAACATTCGGTTTCACTTCATTTGGATGGTCCCTTTAACACATTCTTTTGACTATAAGTAACGTTGCACCTACATGTCTACTAACCCTCATTAGAGTGTTAGTAGAGTGTTAGCAGACTGGTAGGGTTAGGGTTAGAATAAGTTGACATGTAGTTGCATAGTTACTTATAGTCAGTAGACTGTTTTTGGAGAACCATCACAATAAAGAGTTATCGGATATTAAGCAGACAGTACATTAATACTCTAATGAGAGTTAGTTGACATGTAGTTGCAAAGTTACTTATAGTCACCAGAATGTTCAAAAGGGACCATCAAAATAAAGTGTTACCCAACATTCAAGCAGGAAAACCTGTTTTAGTAGAGCCTGAAAACATCATCACAACTAAAAGAGCATAAAATGGGCTCTTTAAAGACCTGTTCACTCCAAGGACGATAACTATAATGATTAAGACAGAGTTCTAAACATCACTTCTCATTGAAACAGCACCTGTTTGTGTTGAATTCTCTGCATGTTGTAGGTGCCGGTAAAACAGTGGAAGGTCCTCGTGATCTGAAGGCCAGTCAGGTGACGCCTCGCACCGCACTGTTGTCATGGAAACCACCTGTATCCGCCATCACTGGTTACAAGCTGAGATACTTCACAGACGGCCAGGAGATCCAGGTCAGAAACCCAGCGTGTGATCAGTGTGAGCGATGAGTGGGTGATGCCGCAGTGGTAAGATGGTGTGTGTGTGTGTTCCTCACAGGAAGTGACGGTTGATCCCACAGTGACGGAGCTGAAGCTGAGCCGGCTGATCCCGAACTCCCGATACACAGCTGTTCTGCGGGCCGTGAGCTCCTCCACACCCGTATCCACCGACTTCAGCACCGGTACTGTAATGTAATATAAATCCCTGGTGTCCCCAGAATGTGTGTGTGAAATTTCAGCTCAAAATACCAGATAATTTATTGTGGCTTGTCAAATTTGCCCCTTTTTGGGTGTGAGCAAAAACGACTTTCTGTGTGTGTCGCTTTAAATGCAAATGAGCTGCAGCTCCGCCTCCATACAGAAGAGGGTGGAGTCTTCACACGAGCTTCAGAAACTCCAGCAATAACAAAACCGGCCGATCTCACTCCTCCAGAATCCCAGAATAACCAGTAACGCGTGCAGCCATACGGAGACTCAGTTTCACTTTTACACGTTTCTGAATGTTAGTGGAGTTACATTGATCATCTCATCCTCATGTTTACTTCTACACAAGTGTGCACAGTTCCTGAGGTGTTTATAAGACAGCGGTGACATGTTTCACTTTTCACGTTTGTGGGTTGGTAGAAGCACCCGATTAGCACTTACACACGGGAAAAGTCAGATTTTCATGATATGTGCCCTTTAATGCATTTATTAATGTTACTGTGTTACTGATTATTATTATGAAGTCAGGATGCACTGCATTCATTCTCTTTCATTCTTCCAAAAAGCTGGTTTCACTTTATTTTGATGGTCCCTTTTTTAGTAACGTTGCACCTACATGTCTACTAGCTCTCATTAGAGTATGAGTAGAGTATTAGTAGAGTGTTAGTAGAGTATTAGTAGACTTAGAATAAGATGCCATGGTCTTGCAAAGTTACTTATAATCAGGAGAAAGTCTGGAGCACCAACACAATAAAGAGTTAGCAGATATTAATCAGTCTATTAGGTAACACTTTACAATACGGGTGCACTAATAAGCATTAATTCATGCTTAACTAATGCACAGATAATCATGTGTTAATGTATAACTCATGAAGAACTAAACCATTAATTAATTATTACTGCATCAGTAACTAATAAAGATTTTATATGGTTAATATATTAATATATGAATTGTTATTAATTAACTGTATTATAATATATTAATTCCTTAATAACATATTTTATTAACTAAAAGTGTAAATTAATGCGTTATTACCACAATTGATCATAGCAATGTACTTCAACTTTGAATTGTCTGCTTTAATTAATCATTAGGTAATGATTTGTAAATGTATCATTACGTTATGACTTTACTTGTTGAGGCACATGACTATTAACTAATTGTTAAGTAATATGTCATTTATGGGTTTTGACAGTTGGACATGCAGTGAATGCAATGTAAGAGAGTGTTTGAAGGATGGGTAAGTTGGTTTGCACACAAATATCAGCACAGCAGAATCAAACATCCAGTGTAGTATCAGTGATAATGGGTTCTCTAGTGTCTTTGCCACACAGTGTTATGAGATAGCAGAGCCCGGCCGCATGTTCTCAGTGTTCCACGAGCTCAAGCTGAACCTGACACACTCCTGTGCATGATCAACGGCAGTTCATCTGACTCAGTGAAATCTTGGTTGTAGATGGTTGGAAATTTAAATCCATGACTTAATGGATGTCAAAACCAAAATGGCATATTACTGAACAGTTAGTTAATAGTCATGTGCCTCAACAAGTAAAGTCATAACATGATACATTTGCAAATCATTAGCTAATGATTAATTAAAGCAGACAATTCGAAGTTGAAGTACATGACTTCGACCCATTGTGGTAATTAAAACATTAATTTACACTATTAGTAAATAAAATATGTTATGAAGGAATTAATACATTATGACAGATTTAATTAATAACAATTCATATATTACTTAATATATTAATCATTTAGAATCGTTATTAGTTACTGATGCAGTAATCATTAATTACATGTTTAGTTCTTCATGAGTTATACATTAACACATGATTATCTGTGCATTAGTTAAGCATGAATTAATGCTTATTAGTGCACCCGTATTGTAAAGTGTTACCGTCTAGGAATAC